>JASCZW010001123.1:0-36760 GCA_034211315.2 Aedes japonicus
GGATTGAGATTTAGAGAATATTGAGATTTAGAGAGCTGCATGTGTGAAATCTGCGAAGCGACTGCTCGAATAAATGAGATAGGGAACGATACCGAAAACATCGAAATATAGAGTGTTGACAAGCCGTACTTAAAAAATGACAGGTTCATTGCCGTTTTGATCTTGTATTTTTGATGTTTCTCTGAGTTCGATATTTGTCGAAACACAAGATACAATATCACAGGGTTTTACCTCTCGATCTCTTCTAAATATATGACTGTACATATGTAGAGCTGGTACTTTCAAGCTATCAATGTCAGAACGAAAGTATTCTGCTAAAGTGGACAAAATAATAAGAATGGATAAGAGACAATAAAACCGCATATACAAAGTGTTTTTGATTGCTGTATTCGCCTTACCTTACACAACAACTTGCATCAACGACATCGACATAAGTTCATGTTCACAGTTTTATGTCCACCGTCTCTAATTGTACCAAAGCTTACGACAGCGCTGTTATGTATTTGGTCAGAAGATTTAACCTCAATCCCACTCAGAGAAACAGTTTATTTTCATTACAGAGTGTTTCTATTTCCTTTCTCTATCGCACTGCTCTATTTAATATGCTTGGAAAACGTTCATTAATGAGCAAAGTGTATATAAGTGAAAGAGAGCAAGGATAATCGATACATTACAAGAATGCAATCAGTATTCCTTGTTTGATAATGTCAAGAGACATTTATATTTAATTTAATTTAAAGAATTAAACCATTACATGGTATTTTCCCTAATTTCCAGATATAAATTCTAAGAATTAACTAAACTGGTGTCCATTGCGCTGTTGGGACCATAGATGGCTCAGTCGGTAAAAGCACTGTTTACCAAACCGAAGGCACCGGGTTTGATTTCCAAATCAGTTGGGGAAATATTCCGGGTTTGAAGTTTTGTGCTTGTCACAAAATATACAAATTCATGCATTAGTGATGGCATAGAAAGATCTCGATTGATAATTGTGGAGGCATCATGAATACCAAGTCGAGAGTTGACAAAAGCTCGCAGTAAAGTGATTCAATGCTAGTTAGAAGAAGTGCTATTAGTGAGCTTGGCAACATAAAACAATAGGATTCATACTGGTAATAAATAATAGCTATTAGGCTCTTATACTAGGTTACTCCATCACGCCACCATCTTCCTATTGGCCTATCGCCTAATGTCAACCTTTGCCGAGAATCCATCGTAAGTAATGAAAGTTAAACGTTCTTAGTAACCTTTTACTATGAAGTCCGTAATTAATTACACGAGAGCTTCAACATAATGAGCTAAGTGGGTTTCATCGACACTCAGCACGCCATTTGGTATAGACAATTTCATTTTCTCAAAGCACAGGGAAGAGATAATTGACGATCAAACGCGTGTCCGATGGTATGGTATTAATGCAGCATTAATTTCTTCTTATTAGTTTAAACATTCGAAGGATTTCAGCTGATTTCATCAGTTCATTCACGTGGAGATGTATCATGTGGAGAGCCGTTGGTACATTTTTCAGTGCCCAATAAAGGGTGTCCACGATGAAATTGGCACACTATGAAATTGCTCTAACTTTTTAACCGTTGGGTAGAATTTAATGAAAATTTGGGTGGATTTAGTTCATAGTGCATTATTTACATCCTGCAAGTTTTAGTGTCCTGTGATCAAAACTCGCGGAAATGGAGTCGAAAGAACAGCTCGTGCGTGATAAAATCTTGCGCATTCATCACGAGAACAAGGATCTCTCGCATCGTTCCATCGCTAAACGTTGGGAATCGCGAATTCCACGGTGTCGCGAGTGATTAAGCGGTTCGAGGAACGGTTGACCACCGATCGGAAGCCCAGAAGTGAAGGAAAAAGTATTCCGTACAACACCAAAAATCACAACCGCGTAGTTGGGGCCTTCAACCGAAATCCGAACGCCTCCGTTCGGGATGTGGCTAAGAAGCTGCACCTAAGCCGAAGTTTTGTCCAGAAGGCCAAAACTAAGGCTGGGCTTCGAACGTTCAAGGTACAAAAGGCCCCTAATCGCGACGAGAAGCAGAACAAGTCCGCCAAAACCCGTGCCAGGAAGTTGTACCTCAACATGCTGACGAAAGTTGAATGCTGCATCATGGACGACGAAATATATGTGAAGGCCGACTTCAAACAGATCCCCGGCAACCTGTTTTTCACGGCCAAGGATAAGTTCAGCGTTCCGGAGCATGTCCGCACTCAGAAGATGTCCAAATTTGCGAAGAAATTCCTGGTTTGGCAAGCCATCTGCACGTGCGGGAAGCGGAGTGCACCTTTCGTGACCCAGGACACGATGAACGGACAGGTGTACATAAAAAGCTCAAAAAGCTCATAAAGCATACAAGAGAAATAAAACTGATGAAAATCTATCACTTTATCTGGCCATATGCGATCAACTGAGTTTAGAATTAAAAAATGCATATGAAGAGCATAATACACGGGTAGAGAATAATATTAAGTCAGACCCCAAATCTTTCTTTAGCTATGTTAAAGAAAAACGTGAGTCTAAGAACTTTTCGTCAAGAAATGCATCCAGGCAACAGGACCGGCAACACACCAAATGACATCAGCAACTTATTCGCTTATTTCTTCCAGGACATCTATACTTCTCATGACGATAATGAGCGTGACTTGCAATATTTCTCATACCTCCCCGAGCCAATGACGGACATTTCAGTTGATAATTTATCTGTCAGGGAAATCTTACATGCGCTTGAAACTTTGATGCTTCAAAGGTGCTGGACCAGACGGCTTACCACCCATATTTTTAAAATCTCTTTCAAAGGAGCTAGTTAAACCTTTATTTTGGTTGTTTAATTCGTCATTGGAATCCAGCGTTCTTCCTGCTGTTTGTCTCTGATATTAGAAATTATCGTGGGGTTGCTATATTATCAAGCATCCCGAAACTTTTGGAATCTATCATAAATGATAATATGTTTTCGCAGGTGAAGACTTTAATTTCTAATAAACAGCATGGTTTTGTTAAAGGGCGATCAACAGCCACTAATTTGATACAACTTGTAACTTTTTCTTTGAACGTAATGGACAAAGGAAATTGTGTTGAAGCGCTGTACACCGATTTTAGTAAAGCATTTGACAGAGTTGATATTCCACTGTTGCATTTTAAATTATCCAAAATGGGATTCAATCTTGGGCTACTGAAATGGATTGAATCTTACTGACTCAGAGAACGCAAAGAGTAAGATTTGGAGGAAATCTTTCAACAATTGTGAACGTTACTTCAGGCGTGCTACAAGGGTCTCATCTTGGTCCATTATTATTTATTTTATTTATCAATGATATAGAACACATTTTGAGCTTCCTTCATGTTTCAATATATGCAGACGACATGAAACTTTTCATGGAGATATGTGAGACATCGGACCTTGATTATTTCAACTACGAAATTGACAATTTCTACATATGGTGTAAGAAAAATTTGTTAGATCTTAATGTAAAAAATGCTATTCCATTTCGTTTACCAGAAAACACGCAATATTGCAAAACTCTAATAAACTCAGCCAGAAAACTGTTGAAAGATGCAGTCAAATTAGAGACTTAGGTGTTATACTCGATTCTAAATTAACTTTTTGCCGAACATTATAATAATATCATTTATAAAGCAAGCAACATGCTTGGGTTTATCAAAAGGTTTAGCTTGAACTTAATGATCCATACACCATCAAAACGCTGTACATAACATATGTGAGACCCTTCTTGAATATTGTAGCATAGTTTGGTCTCCATATCAAGATACACATGCAAGCCGTATAGAGTCAGTTCAAAAACAATTTTGTTATTTGCCCTACGAAAGTTAGGTTGGACGACTTTACCTATGCCGTCCTATGAGTCACGATGTGTTGTTGATTAACTTAGATGGGCTTGAAAAAAGAAGAGAATTTGCAATGATCAGCTTTCCTGAATGATGTTACTATGCAGAGAGTAAACACACAAGAGATTTTAGAAAATCTTAACTTCTATGCTCCCTCTCGCTTCCTAAGAAATAGACAATTATTTTACATAAACAGTCAAAGAACAAACTATGCAAAGAATGGGCCTTTAAATAGGATGATGTCGTGTTATAATAAGTATTGTGATTTAGCAGATGTGACAATGAATAAAAAAGAGCTTAGGAAAATTTTCTTCACGGTTAGGGGTAAATTAAGATATAACGAATTAGACTTTTAAGTACTATTTTGTAAAACGAAACTGGTCTACAAAAAGATTGACGCCAAATAAATAAATAAAGAGTGCCTCCAGAAGCGGCTGCTTCCTCTCCTGAAGGCCCCCAACAATCTTCTGGCCAGATTTGGCCTCCGCGCGCACTACTCCAAGGACGTGCTGAAGTGGTATGCGGACAATAAGGTCAATTTCGTGCCGAAAATGTTCAACCCTCCGCCGAAAATGTTCAAATGTTCAAGCTCCGCCCCATCGAGAAGTACTGGGCGATTATAAAGCAGCACCTTCTTAAACGACCTAAGGTAGTGAAGACAGTCGAGGAACTGAAGAAAGTATGGGTTTACATGCAAAAAACGGTTGATTCACAGGTTGTGCAGAATCTTATGACCGGGGTTAATGCCAAGGTGCGGGCGTTTGCGTATGGACAGTAAATAAAATACGAGTAAAATGGTAAAATGAAGTTTAATAGTTATTTCTCAATCCCTGAAAATTTGATGGCAATCGGATGAAAACTCGAATTTTGCGAATCGATTTTGTGTGTGGCAATTTCATCGTGGACACCCTAAGTATATCCCGCATTTCCAGAATTCTGCATGCCGAGGGAACATGGTGAACATGGTAAGCCAATCAAAGGAAGGCAATTCAAGTGAAAGTGAAAGTGAAAAGCTATTTTGTGAATGAGTTGTGTTCCTTCAATTTAAACCTTCAAAACTTGTTTTTTAATGACCTTTCAATTGATAATCTGGTTATGTTACGGAATCGTGGATATGGCAGAGAAGAAGAAAAAATATTATCCAAGGGGAATTTAATTGTGAACCATGGTATAGTTATTGTGTTTTCAAGGGAAAACTGGGAGGTTAAAAACGTTCCACCCTGGCAGAACATTCACGAGAGCACACTTTTTTTTATTGCTGTAGAGAATTTGCAAACAGCTTAGTTTTGCGGCGTACAGGAGAAAACTCGGCATGGATACTAGACGGTGAACGAATTCATTGAGACCGTGGCATATTCGAATATTTGCGATCAGTTACTATTTACGTCGTACCATTCTTTTAACAAATAGAGTTTATTTTCGGTTATTGTAAAAATAAAATGCAAAGAAATCACGTAGAAAACAGTCCGCTTATCTCGACCAAAATATCTGCGACACTGAATTTGTTCTGTAATTCTTAAAAATGGAGCAAGGTTTTCCGTAAATGTGGATATGTGTGAGGGGGGGAGGGTGGAGATAGGGAAATTTAATCCCGTGATTGATTTGAGTCCAAGATTCAAGTCTATGGGGTTTGATATTCCGAATAAAGAGTAAAACGTGCTTGAAAAAAGGTACAGGGATTCTTGTTCATCAATAGAAAACTTTATAGTGTTACTTGGGAAAAAAATAAGACTTATAACATTTGCATTTGAAAAAATCGACAAAAATTGCCGATTTTTCTTGGGTTTACCTCCACCCGCACTGACAAAAACTACCCATGCGGCATCAATCATAGTAACTCATGAGTAAGCAGACAAGATTTGACAGCTCTATCAGTTGAACTCTAACCGTGATGGAAAAAACAATGAAGCAACTTCGTTCAGAAATGTGCGCGTTCAAAGAACGGCACCCCGCCGCGTTGAAAACGTCGTACGGCACTTTGTGGACGCCGGAGACGCCTGTTCCGGCATCTACAATATCTTGGCATTATTAGACAACAATCAGGGCATCGAAAGAAAATCCGGCTCCGGACGGCCAACGACCCTGAGCGACAAGAAGCTCAGTAGGATGCTGAAAAGAAAGACCAAGGTAAAAGTGTTACGTATCGCTGCGTGCACTTGGCCGGGAGGTCAGTTCAACCGGCCAAACAGTGAAAAAGTACCTGGCGAACATGAATATGCATGTAAGCATGCGGAAGTCACGTCCACTGGCTTCGAAGCTGCAGGCTGAATATGATGGTCAACTCGATTATCCCGGCGCATCGCAACGTGGCGGTAGTGATGAACGACGAGACCAATCTCACCCTGGATGGCAACGACTGACCAGGGCACTTCGTATTCCGCTTCACGAAGGAAGTGAATTCGAGTGAAGTTCATTTCACACACCAAGTTCCCCAAGAAGGTGCTGCTGTGACTGACAATCAGCGAGAAGGAATGTCAAAGCCGCTCTTCTTGCACTCCGGACTGGACGGAGAAATTTATAGTACGGAAGTTGCGTCCTTCATCAAGAAATACCATAAGGACGAAGCCGTGGTGCTTTGGTCGAATCTGGTGTCGGCCCACTACTCAAAGCGATCGTTGGAGGAGATGGAGAGGCTGAATATCGATGTGGTACTCAAGTCGGCGAACCTGCCCAATGGCCCCTCAGCTGCGTGCCATCGAAAATTTCTGGGCCAACCTGAAGCGTATAAGATCTACTCAACAATTTTGTAGAGAGACTGAAGGAGACTGAGGAGGAATTGCTAAATAAAACGAAGAAAGAATTTAAAAACATATCTACATATCTACTACCGAAGGGAAGGTAATAACTCCCTGTATCTGTTTCTGGTGCTATTTTGTTTGTGGGAGCAAGCAAATCCCCGAAGAAATACGCTTGATTTCATAGCTAACAAATGTTCCTTTCGACCTTTTGACTATTATGTCTAGATAATCCTGACCATCCTAGAAAACTAACAATTTAACGCAGTAGTATAGTGGTTCTGACGTCACGGACGATGCACATCTACTTTCGCTACACCTTTCATCGGTTGACGTCGTGATATACAACCTTTGGACGGACAATAGAACCATTGTTGTCTGTAGTGTCTTTTCTAAAAGTTTAGTTCATCAGTACCCGATTGTTTTCCCGAATTAAAATTGTTTATCGGCACTAGCGGTGCCATGAGACCTGAGCCTGGCCAATGGTGTATCCTGCAGAAGTGATTTCGTAATGTTAAAAAGGGTAAAGCAATGAAACCCAAATCATGCAGTGAATTGATTCCAAAAACTTCATACTATAAGCACTCATTGAAATATCTGGCTTAACCTATATTGAGAGGAGGCTTGACTCAGCAAATTGTGTTAGAAGGAATTATTAACTCTTGTGGTGGTTTAAATTTGGAAAACTTCCCTCTCGTTGGCGCAAGCGACAGTGGGTGTTTCGACTGCGGTTGGATAAGTACTATATATTAACCTGATTAAAAAAATAGAGTAAAAAAAACTTTGAAATTTCAGTAAAACAAAATTTCTTCCGCCTTTCTTTGTGAGCTCACTTGCACCAAACAAAAACAAGAATCAAAACAACCAGACTACTTGTCTCAAAAGCGTTTGTTCGTCTGTTAATAGTACTGAAGGGTAGTTCAACTGGTTCTTGTCTTTAAATAGTGATTTTTGTTAACAAATGCAAGATAGGAGATAATGATTCGCTGTCGCATCAAATATTATTATTTGGAATCGATGAAAAACGTCTTGTATTAAATTTTATTACATGGAAGGGTCCTAAACCCAATAAAGCTATCATGGGTAAATAGTTCACACTGTCAAAATTAAACGCACACTACTGAATGATAAATACGTGAAAACGAGAAACGAAATATTTTCTCGAGAACGACAGAACATATTGCAGAATCCAAGTAAAGCCAAAGTGAGGTTAAACATCGTAATATCTAAAACTGAAATTGATAATAACTTTCTGGCTATTTTTCAAACTGTATGGAGTTGGTCAGTTAGGTCATTATCGTCGATTTTCTTATATTTTTATCATTAATTACTTTGCTTAGAAATCTCGAAAACCCATTTTAAACAAGTGCCATCTACGAAGTTTAACCTCACTTTTGCGTTACCCGGATTCCTCAATTAAAATTTTGTTTTCTTGGGTATCAATTCGTGAATTAATTTTAACTTTGCTTATACTTGACAGATGAGAGAACAATCAATTAATCGATTAAAACCCCTTTGTCATTGGCCAACAAACTTTCGATAAGGTGTCTGTAAAATTTATTCCCCGTCAGAAATCAAGTCAGCTCGAGTAGCAGGCTTATTCGATTAGTTTACATCTGTCAAGTTTAAGTGAAAATTAACTCCAGAATTGGGACACAGCCTTAAAAGCAAACATGGATTGAAGCAGTTCCTTCCAAATATATGGTATGTCATATAATTTGAATTAGGCTCGGAATCGGGCAGGACAGTGTGCATGTCCTCTTAACTTCCAGATTTCGGAACTGTCTATCTTACTAGTAATTTTGCAAGTAAGTGTTTTCTTCATGTTTGGTAAAGAAAAATAAGAAAGCATTGATTTTAGAGGGTAATTAACTCAAAACAACGTCATCCAAACTCTGCTGAGACGAGTTCAACCAGCTAGCAATAACATTTGCTAAATGATTTGATTTGCTCACCAACAAAACAAGAAAGCATCATTATAACTTAATGAGAGGCTGTTTCGCGAATAATTATTTGCGAGCAAAAGCCCTTTTTTGTCTCGTTATGAGAACTCACCCATACCAGCATACCCAGGATGTTTGTCAAAGTGCCAAGAAACATCAAACTCTGGATGTTATGCTTTCGAGAAACGATGACCGATTGCCCGTTTTTTAATTGCTGCTTGGCATTTCTTTGTCCGAGGTGGCATTGAAGGAGGCAATTAAAAACACATTTGGTCACGCCAGTTGCTGGTTGACTTACGAAACTAAGTTTTGGCGGTTAGCAAAACCAACAAACATGATTCCAAAATAACGTCATGACTGATATCACGTGTTTATAATAGTTTAGGAATTTGAATTCATCATTAAATTCAATCTTTCGAATCCAAAAATTTAAACTATACGCTCGCAACATATGAATATACACTTAGTGTATTCCAAAGCTGTCACCGAAAATTTCCACCGGAAATGATAATAAACCACCAATGAGCATCGATGTAATACTTTAGGATGATATTTTTTGTCGGCCGATGATGGTGAAATTTTTCTTCTGATTCATCATACAGAAGACCACAAGCAAAAAAAGGAGCTGTATCGATTTAACGATGATAATGAGTAATGAACGTGCCCGGTTTAGGGAATAAAATGCTTGGCATTTCTCGTGGATAGGTTCATCGTCAAACGTGCTAGATTTACTGCATTTTACAACAAATCGGGAACAAAGTTATCTGAAAAAATATTGAAAAAGGTTATTATTCTCGCTCAAATTTGAGTTTTTTCCAAGCATAGGATGGGATGGCAAGAACGATGATTACGCGATTTAGCCTCAACCAGTGTCTGCTTGCTTCATATGCGTAAATACTTCAGCAAAACAGTTTCTTTTATGGAAAGAAATTCTCAGAGTGTTTGCTCCTTCTTCTTACCATTGAACAAATAATGAATAAGAACCAACGAGTAATAAAGACCCTGATATCGATAATTGAAATTTACTTTGTTTATTCAATGATTGACCACCATCACACTTTGTGAGGGCCTCAACAGCATCCTCAGTGTTGATTGAATTCGGTTCAAAGTGACTATTGGTTCTGTTGGTGCAAATCAGTCCAAACTGGTCTAACGTGTAAATAATTCAATAAAATTCGGTCAGTTAGATAATGTGCTCTACTGGCACCCGACACTGAAGAAGACTGTCAAAAGATAAGCTTTCTGTGGTGGAATTCAACGGAATTTGCTCGCGTTTACTAGTGATAGTTTAAAAGTATTTCATTCTTTTTTTAAGTCACCAAGTGAAGCGTTAATTAAAATTTTCCTAGTTTTCCAATAACAATCGTTCTACTAAGACGATCGTAAAAATGTTTGTTAAAAAAATGATTTGAATTATAAGTGATGTGAAACCCGATTTTATAATTTTAGTATGCTGCTATAGAATTATAAACAAACACTAAAACAGTGGACTGAGGCGTTAATCATTTTTCCCGTAAAACTCTTTGTGACTTTCTGTGTTACACCCGCCATCAGATTACGTACAGTATCCCAAGTACGCTAGCGGTGGCAGTTCTCCATCTTCTCTTGAAATCGATGATCTCATTTGCTTTCTTCAAAGTTTCAAAGAATTTCCATTTAACCAGAGCCCAGTATTTTCTATTGGGTGAAGTTTTAGGCAGTTAAGCGGATTGGCTAATTTTGGCACGCATTTGAATTCTCATACCTTATACCAATCCAGAGCGGGTTTTGCATAGTCACTAAAGGCCAAAATAGAGCTGGAGAGTAGTGGCTTCTAATAAGCAACCGCTTTTGCAAACACTCTTTCTGGTGCCAATAGAGACAAAAGCTCTGAATTGTCGACCACAACTTAATATTGCCTGTCAAACCAAATACTTCTAAGGAAATTTAGACATCTTCTTTATCTGTTGTTAGCTGTTAGAAGTCTTCACACTTTTGTTTTAATTTTTTTAACACTTTTACGAGCGTTTTAATAGAACGATTGTTTTTGGAAAACTAGGAAAATTAAAACTAACATTTCATTAGATCTTTTTTCAGTTTTTTGTGTTTTCAGCGTATCAGGTTTTTTTAAGAAGTTTCCGCAGACAGCGAGGCTGGCGAGTGACAGCCATGGACCGAATAGAATGGAGACAACTTCTGTGTACAGCAAAGGCCACGTCGGCATTAGTCTGATTGGTAAGGTAAGGTAAGATTAAGTGAAGTATTGGTTTAAATTTTCCTAGTTTTACAATTGTTTAAAGTCGTCGAGCACAAATGTTTCGTCGTCCATTGTGGTACAAGAAAGTTTTTGCATACACTTGGTGTAGGGTAGGTTAGCTGCGAAAATCCGAATAAGCAGTCCCGGACAATCAGCGGAGGCTGACCTGAATGTGGAGGGACGGCAGTTATTGGACAATGCTGAGTTTTCCCCAAAAACCAAAAAATATCCGAAAGGCAGCCTTGTCAAAGCGAGTCACCCTGCTATAAGAGCAAAAGCGGCTGAATAAGAAATGTTGTTCCCCGCAAGCTAAACCTAAGATGGCAACCTCTTCACGGGGATAGAAACCTTAGCCCAACCACCTACTGCCTCCGAAATTAAATTGTTACAGAAACCAATAATGGAAGACTACGGACTGATTTGAACGGAAAGTGCTGCGTACTATCTACGGTGGAGTGCAGATGGAAGACGGAACGTGGAGGAGGCGTATGAACCACGAATTGCACCAGTTGCTAGGAGAACCTCCCATCGTACACATCGCAAAAATCGGTCGACTACGATGGGCTGGGCATGTCGTAAAAATGTCGGGCGACAGTCCTGTAAAAATACCGACGGGTACAAGAAGAAGAGGCGCGCAACGAGCAAGGTGGATCGATCCAGTAGAAGGCGACCTGCGGACCCTCCGCAGACAGCGAGGCTGGCGAGGTACAGCCATGGACCGATTACAATGGAAACAACTTCTGTGTACAGCAGAGGCCACGCCGGCCTTAGTCTGATTGGTAGGGTAAGTAACGGACTGATTTTACGGCATCGAATTTTAGCATGAAACAAAGGACACGAATTGGAACATGGAAAATTTGAGCTCAGCAAGAAAAGCTGGTACAACTAGCTAGTGAGGCACGACGTATGCAGCTTGACATCCTAGAGCTAAGTGAGTCCGTTGGCCAAACTTTGGAGAACACAAACTACTGTCGCGACAGGTATTTTTGTATCCCCGTATTCGAAGTGACAACGCTCCCCGACACCGTGCAGTTGGTTTCCTACGGAGCGCACAGGACCAGACTGCACTCATCAAATGGGAACCAATTGATGAGAGAATAATCATGGCCAGATTTAGGACACGGGTTCGGAACCTTACTATAATAAAATGTTATGCGCCAACCGATACTACAGGACAAAGAGAACTTTAACGGTCAGCTTAATGCCATCGTGGATGAAGTTCCGAAGGGTGATATCAAGATTGCAGCTTCAATGCAAAGATTGGCTCCGACAACAAGGACTAAGAGCTTGTTATGGGACGTCATGGTCTCGGGGAGATGAGCAACAACAGTGAGCTGTTTGCAGAATTTTGTAGCAACAACGACATGGTGACCAGAGGCTCGCTCTTTCCCCATCGACCAGTGCACAAAGTCACGTGGGTTTCCCGTGATGTACATACAGAAAATCAAATCGACCACATCTGCATCAGCCGAAAATAGAGACGGAGCCTTCTTGATATCCGAAATAAACGCAGTGCTGATATCGCATCTGACCACCACCTTCTAATCGGTGAGATCCACCTGCGCACTGCACGAATCCAGCGCCGGGAGAAGAGGCTTGTACGGCGATTCAACACACGCCGACTACAAGATCCAGCTGTGAAAAGTTCGTTCGTTGAAGAACTTCAGACTCGAGCAGTAGATGTTCCGGAAGGTGGCAACGTGGAAAAACAATGGACGGCCATCAAGAATGCCTTTATCGAGACAAGTGTAAGTAAGTTGGATGAGCTTCACACACAGCGAAAAGAGTGGATCACCGATGAAACCTGGAGGAAGATTGAAGAGCGTATAGAAGCTAAAGCTGCGATAGAGCGAGCAAAAACCAGAGAAGCCAAATACTAGTCCCGTCAACGGTACTTGGCTTTAGAGAAGGAAGTAAAACGCTGCTTCCAACGGGATATTCACCTCCTATACAATATCTCACGACGCCTGAGTGGAGGAAGGATGAATCCGAAGATTCCGTTAAAAGATACGCCTGGGCAGTTACTTACCGACCCCACTGACCAGTTGAAACGTAGGTTTGAGCTCTTCGAACAACTTCTGCAAGTTGCGACGTCCAACCAACCATCAACATCTCGACATGATCGTCCACAGATGCGGCACATCACTCGCGTCTACTACGAGGCCCCATCATTGCAGTAGATCGAAGCAGCTATCCGAAGCGTGAAATCCAATCAGGCTCTCGAGGTTGATCGCATATCAGCAGATATGCTCAAAGCTGACCCCATGCTATCCGCTCAAATGTTGCTTCAATTCGGCGGGTCTCACCGTCAACGTCAACAAGACTAAATCGTAGGGTGTCAACACGAATAATCCTTCCAATTTTACGGTAGCAGTGGAGCAAACATTGGAGAGCAGTGGAGAAAGTCGATAGCCTCTAATATCTTGGCTGTCCAGATAGCGTCGGACAGCGGAACCAAGAGCGACGCGATTGCACAAATCACGAAGGCTAGGGCTGTTTTGAAAGTTTAAAAATATATGGAAGTCAAACCAGATAGGGGGGGAGGGTGCTCGTGTTGGTGTGTGCTTGACGCCAGCTGTGGTCGAGACCACTTTGTGAAGGTAGTTCGGGTTTTTTTTTTATTGTGTGTTGTTGTTTGCGACTTTCTGTATTTTGTAGGCTGTGAAGGTTTTTAATTATTACTACCTGGGTCCTTCATGAGGTGCGGATTTTTGGGGTTACTGTGTCCGGGGATGGCTTTTTCGCACATATGTTGTGATAGCTTCAAGTCTGTGAGTTTTGTCGGTATGGGGTTTTTGATCGCATAAAGGTCTATACATTAGTTATTAAATTGTCAGATTTTCATTTGGAAGTATTGATGGTTGGCGGGGAGACGGGGAGGTTGAACAACGTGGTTTTGGGGGCAGGGTTTTGCTCAGCTTTTTTGCTACTGAGTGTATGTGTATGTTTGTGTATGTATACATGTGTATGTATGTGTGAATGTTCATTTAATTTTAAAATGCATGATCCACATCACTTATCAAGGTGAATCGATCCATCAGGCCCTATCCTACTAACATGAAAAACCTCCTTCCTGTGACCTTTGTGGGGATGCAGAGGTAAACTGATTACAATCAGCAAAGGTCACACTAACTCCTTCCCTATTCCCAACTGATTGCAAGGACGTGGCCGGCGCCGTTATTGATTATTAAAGATTGAGTCACTGAAACGTGTACAGTGAGAATGGTCAGTTGCCAGCCCCATTCAGTTGATTCGTGCCACAATTTCACTGATTCTGATCAATCACACGTTAGCAACCATCGATACGTGCAGTCAGTCAAGCTAAGCTAAGCTAAGCTATATGGAGGTCAAACCAGATAAGCAACGCATCAAAATCCGAATTTTCTACTCAAACGTAAAATCTATACCAGCGAAACGTGGTGCGTATCAGCGAGAGAATACTAAAAAACTGGGTCTTCATCAACCGATGCCTGCGGTATAATTCGTGTCTGGTGGCCTCACAATTGAATCTCAAATGCTGAGCTCCATCGTCAATGCCAGCAAACCGATATCGGTGAAAATTTGAGGACGAAGAAAGTGGAGGTGGGCGGCCACATACTACAAGGCAAACGGAATCTGCAAACAAGCGCTGGATTGGAATCCAGCAAGACATCACGGCAGAAGGCAGACTGACGGAGGCAGACCGTGGCGTTGGAGCCTCAATAAGAAAATAAGGAAGTCGATCGAGTTTTGACCTGGGCCCTGGTCAAGAATAAAGCGAGCAACCACTCGGATGATATCTTTCACATGGCTCCATCCAACCCCTAGGGATGGACAGGAGACATGATATGAGTTCGTATCATGCAGAGTTGATTACCCCTAATGTGACATTAATAAAAGCCAGTTACACCGTTTTCTTCCATTAATGCATATAATAAGTACAGTACATAATTAAAATTGTAAATTTTCAATTCTTCCCTGACTACAAAATGCAACTAAACTAATAAACAGAAAGTCAATTGCATTATTCTGAATACGTGATTTGAAACGATAGGTACGACCGAAGCTACATTTCAAATACACCGTTATTTAAAAAAGGATGATTCTATCCGACAAAAATCATGACAATGTTTCAAATGTTATTCAGAAGGTAAAACAGAATTAAAATCAGCATGGTATTCAATAGGGTATGTGAATTATAAAATATGTCTACTGAGAAAATAAAATAATATACCAGCATTACATGGCATTTTATTATTCGGTGACAAGTGGAACTATTGAAAATTCAAAATGACTGTAAATTATAGACGAAAAAAATCCGTGCCTGAATCCGTGAACTGGAGTCACAAATTCGAGAACAAGCAAAAATACGTGAACTGGAATCGTTATCAGAACTAATTGACGATTTTTGGGTAAAAATCATGAAAACGTAGACGAAATAGTTCCCAGATACAAGACATTTTCATGAATGCTTTGTTTCTATTGTAATGATTGCAGACAACACCATTCTGTTCACCCATGAAACACGCTACAAAAACAGACAACGTAACTGAAGACAACCATGACCCGTAACGCTGGTAGATCGCCTTTTCGTGGTGCGTTAGGTAATCCGTCTATACCGAAACCCTAGTCGATTAATTCAAATTGAGAACATATTTGTTTGAAGTCAAGGAACATATTTGAGTCCTTAGCCCATTTATATCTTATGAAAAGTGACAATACTCGTTTTGCGCTTGTGCAGGGATGAGCTTAGAATAAGTAAAACATGGTTAGTCTTCATTTATGTGAATTCTCATTGTCTTGATGTTTCTATAGTTTGAATTAGCAGTTGACTAGGGTTCTAATGCATAGATCAGTATCGGAGCCATAGTTTGTTTATTTGCAATGAATCTGATTTTGACTGATAAAGAGGCGTGCCTTTGAAGTGCTCTCACTCTCAAAGGGTGTAACTAGCAACCTTTCAATAAATTGTGATTCGTGCCAACAAAGCAAACAATGACAACTGTAACAACACTGATATCATCATTTCTCAATAAAGATGAGGTAAATCATTATACACTAAACAAAGGATACGGGATATACTACAATGAATTAGGTACTAGTGCCAGTGGTTTATGTCCCGAACGGAAAAAACTGAACCAACCATGAATTTAAAATACAAATAACGTCAACAAAGCGTTTCATATTCCATGGGTTAGTTTGCTGTCATTTTGCATAATTGTCACTTTGGGAACTTCTTGCCGAGTTTGTAAAAATAAAAATTTAGGTTTTAGTTTAAAACTCGGTAAATTAATAGGATCTAAACAGCTGTAAGAACGCTCGTCCTGGTATTGACGAAGAAAAAAATAATATTTTGTTTTTAGCTTAAACCCCTATTGTCTATCAACTTTAACAAGAACAAATATCATACCAATCAATATGTTAAGTTATTTTGCTGTAACCTGTAAAATAATTACATGAATAGTATAATGTTTAAACCATAATCCTGAAAACCACTGAGCTGTATCATTGCTTAAAAAAACGGCATGATACAATTCTCCAAGATCTCACCACAACTCATCGCTTGTGGAAAAGCATGTTTGAAATGTGTTTCACAACAGCATAAAAAGCGTCATTTTACGACGTCCAGCAACAACAATGACAGTACGTTTCAGTTGGTACAAGAAATGCGTGTATGACAAGTAGATGTCATGGTAAAACTCGACTTGAAAAAATTCAGCAGAACGATGGGTTGGACACCAGTTTGGCAATGTAGGCGAAGACTACTTTGGAGGAAGAAATGCACGATGAAAAATACAACCGGAATAATTAATCTTGTCAGAGCGGTGGTAATTGTTTTCGTTTTCCTCTGCTTTTTTATCTTCGCAAATCGGCTATTGCAGTGAAATGTCATAATATTTTATATTCGAATCATTGTCAAGTGTACTCTTTCACGCTGCTTTTTGGCCCTGTGGAGCGAAATGGGAGGCAGCTAGATGGTACGACTAAGACGATAGAAATGCAGGAAGAAATGATAACAGATCATTTCAATTCTTTTACCTGCAAAGGGATGATGACATTTTGTTAACAGTTCCTGTTGCACTACAAATCATTTCTACTTTTTTTCATTTTCTTTTTTGTTCAACGCTCAGATTTTTAATAAAAAACTCATCTTAAAGTGTGATAAATGTTTGAATTTTTTATTAGCTTTAAAGTAAAAGAATACATGCTGACAATTTAAGTAAAATAAAGTGAATCACAATTACTATATCACGATACCAATTAAAAAAAAAAAAAACTGACCGCATAAAAAGGCAAATCTGCTACGACAATCAACTGATCGATAGATCCATACTGATATGGCACATCTCCTGCCAGAGGAGCTGTTAGAGTGGCTGCCGTATGGCATGATCTGAACGCCATCCATCCTGCCAGCTCGCGGTATCGTCAGCAGTAAGAATAAATCTTCACCTGATTCACTCCAGTAGCAAACCGATTGCGTTTAATTAAGTCGGTAATTGGGAGTTGATTAGAGCACGTAAATGTATTATCCCCGTTTAATGGAACAACAGCATCAGATCACGCTTTTTGCCCTACAACGCTGAATGTGGACGATATGCATAAATTTCCAATGAGGTTCCGTTCCGTGGAACGCTTTCGATAGTGAGTAAACCAGATTATGCTATTGTTACCGTAGAGTAACTGAGTCAGCACCGCTCCTTCTAGTCCGGTTACTCTGACGTATTGAGACTACTTTCAAGCACATTTCCATGTCTGCAGCTGCAGATAGATGTGAATATGATTTATGTTTCTCGAATGATAACAAAGAGAAATAAAAAGTTCTATCGTTGAGGAATTTTGAATTTCTCCAAGAGCTATCTGGATAGAGATTTTTTGAAATATTTTTTATATGTGATAAAAATATATATTTCTTCCTTGTTCCAGAAGCAATAATATAATAAAATTCCCAAAATACATCTTCGAAACCTTATTTAGATAAAACATAAGTATCCATGCAAGATGCTCGGTCGGTAAATATGCATATTATTATCCAGCGATGAAACGCAATGTTAAAATACTACAGCCATCAAACTCTTGGTGAATAACCGTAGACACATCTAGCACGCTAAGCTTGGGCCAACTAGAACCTCTATGGGAAAAGCGATATTAAAATCAATTCTGCTTTTAACAAATTCGTCAGCTTGAGCTGGAATATTTGCAGGCGTAGTGAACAAAATTGTTCATTCCAGGCACCTAAATATCGAACTATAAACGACATGATACAATGCAACAAACAAAACGACGACGCTGGAGATAGACAGCTCCCGGCAATAAGCTATAAAGATAAAACAAACACAGATGGCAAGAACCTGTTATGGAAACCCTAAAGGCTGGCAAGAATGGTGATCGTGTGGAGAATACCAATCAAAGTTGAATTAATCCCCACTTGGGGCGAAAACGGTTTCATGGCATCACAACGATGGGATATTTCCATAAAGCTGCGAATATAATCATAATTCGCATGTACTAAGTATATTTTTGACAAAAGTCGGCAAACAGACAAACTTGTAGGTACCTTCTTACACTAAACAGAAAAGCGTTCCATGCTTTGACAAACTTCTTGATGTATTTGAAATGTTCATTTCTGACACTTGCAACAGATAAATAAACATCAGATAATTTGCAGAATATGTTTAATATTTATTTTAATTCTTATAGTGAGATTATTTCATTAAATTATACTTTTTAAGTGATGCATCAAAAAAATATTAATCCTACATTGATTTGAAAATAACTAGATAAGTAATCACTCTTTTCTCCTTTCATACTTTCTTATGTTAATTTTTTTTTTATTTTAACTTGTATTTCAATAAATAAATACAAGTTAGAATAACAACTAAAATTGAGCTCGCAGCATGAAACCAACAACAAATTAAGGGGGGATATACAATTAGGATGACCAAATAAATAAATACAAGTTAGAATTACAAATAAAATTGAGCTTGCAACATGAAACCAACAACAAATTAAGATATTCTGATGCTAAGCAGAATTAATGATACTTGAAATTGATTTGATGTTTTCGTCCAGTCGGATAGTCTAAGAGCCAGTCGGATAGATCTATCCAGTCAGATAGATAAGAGCCGATCAAAGCAACTCGTACTTCGAAAGTGACGTGTTATTCTTTGGCTTCATCATCATCACGAAATGCAACATTCAATTTCATGAGTGATATACAATAAGCAGAATGGTATTTAAACACCCTTTCACTATATTGTATACGCTATTTCACATGACAATTTCAGGTTTACAATCATGCATCTTTGAACATTTTAGCACGTTATGTATTTACATGAATCTACAAACGTCGTTTTGTCCGTTATTTAGTTTTACTTGGCTTTTAAGTCTTGGTTTTTTCCTTGCAGTTGGAAATCGATTGATATTTCACAATGTTCATTGTCATTGATTTTGTTTCATAAATCATAAATCATTATTCCGAGCTCTTTGATAAAATTGCCATCTTTGAAACGTTACTTAAACTCGATTCAAAGTAAATCTGGACGCACGGTTTAATACACCACCGCGTCCCTGGTGGTTGGAACAAAAAACGTTTGACAGGCATTTGTTGATATTTTATTGACAAAGAAATTGGTGAAAAGTTTTTCTCGATTGATTTTGAAATTACGAATCACGGAATTCGGAAAAACAAAATTAATTGTGCACAAAAATCTAGAGAATCCTTCGTGGTCAGCCTAAAAAATGCATATGTGTTGAAATTCCCAAAGTCAACGGACTTGTAATCAAACGTTACAAGGATACTCTGAGTGTGGATAGAGCACAGCGCATCTATCAGTGGCACTAGGGACAAAGAGCTGCGGAGAAAGGTGTTGAGGTACTTGAAAGGCAACCCAGGTGTTTACATACGTGATTTGGCAAAGAAATACGATTCCAACTTTTCCACCGTGCGTTACATCCTTTTAAGAGAAAGATGTAAGTCTTTTTGTTCGCTCCCTGAAACAAAATTTTGTGGCCGAAAAGCGAGCACAATTACTATATAAATGAGTTTTGATGAAATTTGATGGCAGTATTTTAATGGATGACGAAACATATGCCAAAATGGATTATTAACAAATCTCCGGATCAAAAATTTCACCTGGCAACTGACTGATCGCGGGGATGTCCTTTCCAGGTATAAATTTGTTTTTGCTGATAAGTTTGCTCGGAAACTACTGATTTGGCAAGGAATCTGCAGTTATGGCCTTAAAACCAAAGTTTTCATCACATCTCACACAATGACGTCGAAGATTTACATTAAAGAGTGGGTGAAAAAGCGGATTTTAACAGACGAGACACTGAAGAAGTTTGCATATTGACGAAATACGCGTACCAGTCAAGATAAGCAAAGGTAGTTGGAATTAAATGGAAAATACTAGTTAATCTTCTCATTTCTAGTAGATTTTACCCATCATTCGGCAACACAAGACCAACGTCCCTGGATTAAGCCAGCTGCCACTACTCTAAGGAGGTACTAGAATGGTATGCTGCAAACAATGTTATTTTCGTCGCCAAAGAGATTGATCCTCCGAATAGCCCTGAGTTAAGACCGATCGAAAAATTTATGGCAATTATCAAGCGAAAACTTTGAGGATGCGGTAAATAAGTGACAAATGCACAACAAATGTGTTTAAAATTGGAATAAGTTCGCCGGTACAATGTCACCAGCGACTGTGCAGTACAAGATGGCATCACTCACAAGTAAAGTAGTTCGTTCGAAACGGTGATATGTAATAATTTGTTTAAAATCGTTTGAAAGCTGAATAAATACCCTTTTGTTTGAGGTTTTGATCAACCGTGTATGTTGTTTAATTCTTGAGTTATGATCACATGAATGCGTCCAAATTTACTTTGCATCGGGCTTTAAAATGGCATACATAATCCTTTGGAAAACATGTCTTATAGAATAATCAGATGATTCTTAAAATGAAATAAACCAAATATTGTTTTATTAAAATTTTATCTTTATTGATTGGACTGATCTTTTCTGTATTTCATCTTTTCCTGGACTTTGAAGATATTATTATGTACCCAAATTTTCATTTTTCAGACAGTGGATACTGAAGATTTTTTTTTAATAATCATTTTTTTGTACAGGCTCCATCGAATCAACTCTACAGAGCCAAGTTTTCATACTTTTATGCATCATTTATCTTAAAACTAAAATTAGGGGGATAGAACCGATTACTCGCGAGACCCGATTACTCGAGGTTAATAGGAATTACAATTTACGGATGGGAAAGAGGGTGGGAATTTAGAGTATGGTTTTTTTTTGACTTGAACATTTTTTTCGAAAAAGAAAAAAAAACACACACACACATATACACAGATAAAAAAAAACGTATGGTAAACATACAGGTTAAACTAACTACAATCTAAGGCTAATGTTAGTCAAAAACACATAAATGAGTTTCAGAGTGGATACTATAGATGAACTTTGTAAATACAGTGTGTCTCACAATAGGTGTAACCTATTTTCGTTTTGAGTGTATTCTTTTGACAGCTTATTGCTGAAGATAAATAAGCGATTCCGTTTGGTTGTATTTATCAGCAACCATGGAAGCCATACAGGAGCAAGTTTTAAAATTACATTTGCACTTAGACCGTGTCAGATATTCAATAGACTTAAGCAGTTTGGAGTGAGTAAGCGTTTCATTTTTCGTACCTTGAAACGGATCAGGGAAACTGGAAATGTCCATATTCAGCATAAAGGAGGTGCTAGACGAATTGCCAGAACGAAGAAAAAATCAAATGTTTGAGGGAGCCAACTAAGACGTAATCCGGTCAAATCTAGCCGTAAATTGAGCAAATAATTTCAAATGTCCTTTGCTTCTATGAACAGGCTCCTCAAACATGATCTGGAATGCAAGCCGCACAAGAAACAACGTGTTCACGGGTTGACGGAGCATCAAAAGCAAGTCAGGGTCCAAAGAAGCAGAAATCTTTTGGTTCGGCACGGTGACTGCGAGATTTTATTTTCGGATGAAAAGCTCTTCCTCCTTCAGGACTGGCATAATCAACGATATTGTTTCCAACAGGACTCAGCTCCAGCTCACAAGGCAAAGAAGACACAAGCGTGGTGCGCGGAAAATCTACCCGATTTCATCACAAGCGAAGAGTGGCCTGCATCTTCACCGGATCTAAACCCACTTGACTTCTTTGTTTGGGGTTATATGCTTCAACATATAGGCCCTACGAAAGGGCTTACTTTAGATCGACTCAAGAAACATTTGGTTGATATTTGGGACCAAATTTCTCAGGAAATGGTGCGTGCCAGCTGCCATGGCGAGAGGTTCGAGTTGAATTAATATGGTTTATTTCTATAACATGTATCTTTCAAATGAAACAAAAATGCTATGATGCGGATGGTTTGTTTTGCTGTAATCTCATTTTGTTTAAGTGACACCTATTGTGAGACACCCTGTATATACAATAGGCAAAATAAGTTTATATTTTTTGTTTTTTTTTTTGTGAAAATTAGTTTACTTTGATGAGTGTTTCTCCATGATTTAACAATTGATGTTTCACTTTCACTTTTTTTACAAACACTATTTATAAAAAAACTTTTTTGAGCGGATTAGCAGAACGATTGTGATAGGGACACTAGGAGAATTTAAAATTTACACTTCATTTGATCACTTTTTATTAATAAAAATATAAAACATTGAAACACTTTTTTCAAATTTTCGCTAGTTAACGCGAGCAAATTCCGTTAAATTCCACTACAAGCTTATCTTTTGACAGATAGGCCTATTTTGTCTGCTCCTGACAGACTTCTTCAGTGTCGAATGCTCGACTTGAAGGGAACATCACAGTAGGTCTAGTATTTATAGTAGGTTTGTTGGTACCGTGGTGTGTGAGGTAGGGGTGGGTAGGGAAATACTTGAGTGTGTTTATGTGTTTGTTTGTTACATAAAATGTTATTTGAATCTTGAACATCATAAAAAAGGCAAAAGCTTCCGTGATATTGCCGAAATTGTCTAACTTCACAAAAAAAACGGTCGCTAGGATTGTGCAGATGTACAAAAAGTATGGTTCTATCTCACCAGCAAAGATAACTGACCGAATTGACAGAACTATTGCGAGGAAGGTACAGCTGGACCGGTGAATATCAGCTCCAAAAATTGCGAACCAGACTGAAAGCACGTTTCCCGTTTAGCTGACATCATAATTCGTACAAATTCGTTTTCATAATAAAGGTCTTAAGGGCAGAGTAGCACCATGGCTTCTTAGATTGTCCGCAAAAAGTATTTAAAAAAAAGATTGAAGTGGGCCCAGGACCGCATTTCATGGACCAGTGATGACTGGAATAAGGTGATTTGATCAGACAAGACGAAAGTAATGCTATTTGAGTCTGCTGGTATTACAAGAAAATGACGGCGAACCGGTGAAAGTTTGAAAAAGGAATGTTTGCGGCCTACAGCCAAGCATAGTAGTAGGGAGTTACTTTACCAACCTTGATTTTTAAACCAATTGAGCATGACTTGGATTCTTTTTTCTGCATGTTGAGTCATGGTGCGGGAATCTATGGCAAACTCCAGCGTTAGAGAACTTGAGTTCAATGATGGAATCATATTCTAGCAGGTTTATTTGGACATTTTAAAGCGAAAACTACCAGCGTATGCATAAAAGCTAAAGTTGGGGCGCAGATATCATTTCAACAAGACTAAGATCTTAAAGCTGGTTTTGCAGTGGCTCAAGAAAATTCGTATCAAGGTTAAGGAGTGACCAGCACAGTCTTCCTCACCTTAATCCGGTCGAACATCTCTGGTCAATTTTTATGATTAAGGTCCAGGAGCCAATAATAACAAACATCCAGCTATTGCGACAGATAATCTCAACTGAATGGGACAAAATCACCTCGAAAACAACTGTTAAGTTTGTTGAGTTGATGTCACGACGATTCCGAGGAGTTGTTGAAGCCAAACCCATACAACAAACCGCTTTAAATTAGAATTTCATTTGAATTTCCTAGAAGCATTTTAAAATTGCCGTCCTTTGCTTTAACTTGGGAGCTGTCAGCTTTAACACCACTCGGTGTCTTCTTCTTTTTTCAACCTAGATTTCAACCTATCATTGTTGGGTAGACATGGAAACCGGTAACTGTTCGATTAGCTGGTCTTGCAAGACTCTGTCTCCCATACCACAACCGGGCGGACAATGGCGGGTGGACAAAGCCCTGTGAACCACCAGCTGAGAGCTCGCGCCGAAAACTGAAATCATTTTGTTTCATCTCGCGTGCTATATACTAGCGTTGATAGCATCGCCTTGAATGAAGAGAGGCACAAAAAACAGTACGAAGCAAAATTCTAACGAGGGAACGGGCCTCAGTTATAAAATCAGACACCGTCAACGAAGCAAAATAATTTTGCAGCTGAGGGAAGTGGCCATTTCTGTATTCATCATGGAATAAAATTATATGAAAGAAAAATAAGTAGACTATTTGAACAATTTGTTACCCGTTTCTGATGACCCAGATAGGGAAACATATATTTTCAACCTGTTCATGTGCAGATTTGTATGGGAGCAAGAGTAGGTAATTTTTATGTAAAAAATTGAACTTCTTATACTAAGAGCACTTAATTGTTATTTCAAGGCAAACATTAGGTTCTGATCAAATGGTGTATAAATGAAGTCATTGTGTTCAGTTGAACGAGAGTTTTTAGCTTTCAAAAACCTTTCACTTCTGTGTAACGCTCTCATTTTTTCAAAGTGATGATTAAACAATTTTGAGAAAGTGGTTGAGTTTTTGAATCCAAAGTTACTAATAGATTTTAAATTGGTTGGATATTTCCATAGTAATGGTCATTTTAGTTCCCGTGTTAAAAATGTTCTCTTCTCTGATGGCCTTTTACGAAATAAAATAAATGAGAAGCAGCCCCCCTTGCTTTGCCCTCATTATTTTCCTCCTAGATGGTAAGTATTAACGAGATATGCGACATCACGGAGTTTCAACATCCAACTATGAAAACATAATGAAATTTCATGTCTTGAAATCAGAAGAGGCGAATTTGTTCCCTGTTGGTTACGGTTTAAAAATGAGCTGTGAAAAGACTTTTCGTTAGTCTCGAGTTGGTTCGTTTGCTAAAAAGAAATGTCTTCTACATTTTCTTTTCTAAACGGCATGACATTTTTTTACATAAGCGAGAGAAAATAAATCGGGAATATGAGAAAAAGGAATCGAAAAATAAAACGATTTTGTCTTTCATGCGACACCGCACACACTATCTCATCGCAAAAAGCAAACTGAAAAAATGAACACGGGATGTTCGTGCTGTGAACCCAAACCTACTGGGGCATCAAGTGGCAGTCACGCCTTCCACTACACCACCTGCGCCGACACTTTAACAAGCTGAAGTTAGTGGAATAAAAGCCCTGCAATTGCTTCGATCGTCGAGGCACTTAGCGGTACAGCAATGAAGCAAATGTCGCTTGCACACAGTTGCATGGCTTTGTTTATTTCATAAAACGCGTGGTGATCAAGAACGGTAAACTTAATGAGAGGGAGAAGGAGAGGGAGTCCTTTGACGAGTGAAAATAAATGTAAACCACTTGACAGAGGAATTCCAGCAGTGACCAATAGCGTGGCAGTATTTTATGGTATTGACTCACCCATATTGAAAATTTGTTGACGGTTGAACAAAGACCCAACGCTTGCTTCGACTGTCAAGGCACTTTTGTTTCGATGAATCTTGCACACACTTACATAGCTTCTGTTATACACAGAGATCGAAATTCTCACTCAGCTGGGTGAAAGCCATGCTCTCTTTCAAGCAGGTTGTCGATGAGTAACGAACCGTTCACATTTTCATCTATCCATTTTCGCCGATAATTCAGTATCCTCTCTTTTGCATATGCGAAAATATCTTTCTCCAAAAGTCAACGAAAATATTTTCTCATGTCACATTTTTCACTGTAGATCGTAGATCGTAGTAAAAACCGAAAATAAGGTCTAGCCGGTGCACACTGGTATCGCGATGGACCATCATTATCGAATAATAATGTCAGAATAAAACAAGCACTTCAGGACTGGTGCATTTTCAGGTGTCAAAAAGTAAGTGAAAAATAATTATCGGCATCTAGAATTCACTGAAAAAAGAACGAATTGCTTCTCATGCTCTCCGAAAATTATAA
Organism: Aedes japonicus; assembly: GCA_034211315.2. Classification (NCBI taxonomy): domain Eukaryota; kingdom Metazoa; phylum Arthropoda; class Insecta; order Diptera; family Culicidae; genus Aedes; species Aedes japonicus. The sequence continues at coordinate 25,915 of JASCZW010001123.1, forward strand.
ATCGCAGTTGCTTTTCTTGCGTAAGCTGCTGTGAGCGTATAATAGTTTATCGCTTCTCATATTCACATCTGTTTCTCCAAGCGGGTGAAAAAGGACGTTTCCCTTCTCAAGTAGGCGAAAATTTCAATCTCTGGTTATACACAATAAAACGCTTTGTGGATCAAGATGCGCAAAATTCAAGGGTAAGTCGATTAGAACAGTGTGCCAGCAACGATGTTTTACATACTAGACGAATAAGTTTCATAACTGTGACACTTCGATTCTCAATCCATACCACATGTATGGCACACTGAGGAACACTGACAGTTCAGCTTATAAAAATGAGAATCCAGCAACTTTGCCAATATGCATTGCCTGGTTGCCAGGCTCAGCTGAAAATAACAATATTGGCTGTCAACACATCGGCATCTTCGGCACATTCCCAGAACATTGTAGATGTAGACTCACTCAAAAAAATAGCACAGGAGAAAAGTGTATTGAGCGATCCACCCCTTGGCGAAATTGCCTTTTCTAAATCGTGCGGATTTCTTAAGATATGATTGCAAAAACTGCAATAGCATTTTTTACAACTATCTCAACTTTTGGGTGAAGGTTTGAGCCGAGTAATAGCGTAGCAGCTTCCTGTTGTAATCACTTAGCCATGTTTTTAAGATGAGTGCACAAAGACCCCATGGTTGCCTCGATTATCGAGGCGCCAATCGGTAGAGCGATTAATTTATTTTCTAATAACACACTTGCATAGCTTGGTTTATTTATTGAAACGCTGTGTGGACCAAAATGGACAACATTGCCTTTTCCGAATTTAATTATTTATTTAATATTTCGTCAACCTAACGTAGACTATTACATTTACATATTATTTTCTTCTTTTTTAAATATCCTTGTGATTAGATAAAAAAAAATATGTACATAAAAAAACTTAGGTTAAGTTGACAGTGCATACATAAAATTGTATAAGTTTATGTTGTTTCGTATGGTATTGAAATATTTCTTCAAGTTATGCCACATATTCAACTTTAGGGTGTAGTACATAATTGGTCTTATTTACTATACTATTGAATTCATAGCTGAGCATCGAATAGAATTGGCGTTTGCATATCAAAAGAAAAAAGGTAATTCGATAAGTAGGAAAAATATTTTTTTTATCTCACGTGCATCCAATGAGTGTCCAATGTCCCGAACACACTGCTATTCAATATCCAAAACATTCATTACTTTGCTGAGCCCAAAAAACCAGCCGCCTCTGTATTTTGTCCAACTGTTAAATTCGAATTGAAACGAACGTTGTACAAGCTATACAAGAAGGAATTTACAAGCTGTTGACAAAAATATGTCACTCGACTGAAATGGAACAGTTAATAATTTAGCGGAGCGACCGGCAACGGCAACAGATAGGTCCGTCTCAACTTGTTCGAACAGTTAGCTGTGAACACGATCAAAAACAAGTGGACGACAAAAAATGAATTTATGATGACTTCCATCCACGCCAGTAGTAGTGGGACCGAATGGTGCAGTGACATGCATAAATATACAATCCCTGTCATCTCAACGCAGTAGGTATTTACACTTTCGGTGGAAAGAAAAGAGTAAAAGCCATGATTTAAGATCAATGCCAGAGTGTCAGAATTTGTTCGATTCCGGTTCTAACTATATGGCAAGTGTATTTTCTATTTTATCTGACGTAGACTTACGCAAAGTATTAGAATTTGCATCGCATAGTACGGAGGAAGCGATCAAGCACACTAGTTACTGGAGTAGATGAACGACCGACGGCCGCCCATTATGAGAGGTATCATCTTCGAATCATCTTCGACATTCAACGTATAATTAGAACATCAGGTAAACCAGTCTCGGATGGATCAGCATCCCGTTTTGTATGGTAATGCACAAACATGCGTCGTTTATATCGTTGAGTTCATGTTCATCCTTGTGAGGACATTAGCAATGTAGTAGCTCATCGGATTTCGCCGCGATCTCGAATCGAAAACAGGTTCTCAGGAAAGTTGAGAATGCGGACAAAATTTCTCGGAAGCGCAGATAGTAAACAGTTTGGCTTTCTCATAGTGAATTCCGTGTAAACCGAAGAAGGCCAGTGCGAGTTGGAAACCAAAAAAAAGCATACTTTTAAAAATTATTGCGAAGGGTGGAACTGAATACTAATACTTGGAACCATCCTTCTATTAAACCTTCATTCGATTAATAATCTTCACTAAGAGAGCGGTTTTCTCAGACAAAATATTTAGTATCAGGATATTAATCTGCTTGTGTTTTTATAAATTTATTAATATTTATATTTTGTTCCGCAAATATTGAGGTGTTTATCTCTGCCTGAATGGTCGACACAGCTGGCCAAACTCGGAACGCTTTATTTATGACAAAAACCCTAAGAAAAAAATTACAGCAACGTTTCTTGTCGAATCAATTTCCAAAAAATGTCACCAATATCGATTTAAAAAAATCATGCACCAAACACCGTACTTCATTATGGCGCATCGCTCTCCATTTAAATCCTGATGCTACCATACAGAAAGCATAAAACCAACAAAATCCAGCGATTCTTGTGCAAATCAAATAAAGGATACCTAATTCACACTAAATCATATCCGTTTGATGAAGTATCTCCGGCAATTCGCCCAATATAAACTGCCAGCCCATCAGCCATCGGTCGAATCCTTGGACTCGAGGCACACTGACATGCAAACATCGGATCATCGTCGATCCGTTTACATTGATTTCCAGCATCCGTCTTCTTTTTTCGGTGAAGCGTCGACATAAGCTGAAGGGTGGAAATTTAACAAGTGGCACAATGATGAATATATATCCGCTGTTGGCATGATATTACCGTAGTGAAGTGGCATGGTTGTTCATCGGTGACGGCGAAGGGGTGCTGTTCCTCTATTGTGTAAATGAAATAGGAGAAAAAGAGCTCGAATTTTCCGCATATCATTGTCGGATCCACGCACACACACACTGATGAATTGTGAAAGGGAACATGATCTATTTCGGCAAATAAAGTGTCTGCTGTGCGTCTGAGTTTGAGGAAAATATATGTTTGTTCATTGTGGCTCCCGTCCACACTGTTGACGCCCATGCAGCTACTACGAATAACCGTCAGTTCAGTGAAATGATGACTAGGAAATAAGATACGCTATCAGTGGACTGCAGGGAGTATGATAAATTGAATAGAGATGATTGATGGAACGATGAGTTCTTTTACAACTAAAGAAGATTGAATCTTTAGTTACCAGCATTTGGAGCGAGCTCGAGAAGGAAGTAAGAGGAAGTGAAGACTTGACATATTAGAATGGTGTAAACTGGATTCACGCTGATCAGAATTAAGCAAGGGGGCTGCATGCAAAACTGTAAAATTCCTTAAAACTGTTCTATTCATATTATGATCTTCTAACACTTTCACAGCTATTGTTTCAAAGGAAAGATCTCTAGAGCAGTTGATGTCACCTCAGGAGTTCAACAGGAATCTCATTTAGGTCCTCTTTTATTCATTATTTTTGTTGATGATGTTAATCTTGTGTTAAATCATCTTAGCGTTATAATCTATGCTGATGATATGAAACTGTATATGGAAATCTGTGGTAGGTTAGATTTGCAACATTTTCAGTGCGAAATTGATGTCTTTCACGAATGGTGTGTTAAAAGTTTGCTCGATATTAATATTAAAAAGTGTAACATCATATAATATTCAAGAAAACATACTCATCATGATTTCACGTGTACTCTAGGAAATCAGTCAATTGAAAGATACAACAAAATATGAGACTAAGGAGTGATTCTCGATCCTACATTGACCTTTGTAGATCATTTTAATGCAACAATTCTCAAAGAAAATAATATGTTAGGATTCATCAAAAGGTTCAGTTATCATTTTAAGGATCCATATACTATCAAAAAACTTTATGTAACGTACGCTAGATCCATTCTCGAATATTTCTCTGTTGTTTGGGCTCCATGCATAAGTCGTATAGAATCTGTACAGGAACATTTTTTGTTATTTGCTGTTAGAAAACTAGGCTGGAATTCATTTCCTATTCCCTCGTATGAGTCTCGTTGAATGTTAATTGATATTAAATTACTGAAGAAAAGACGAGAAATTGCTATGATCTGTTTTATTAATAATGTTATCTCGCAGCGTATAAATTCGGCAAACCTTTAAGAAAGTTTGAACTTTCATGCACAATAATGCATTTTATGAATTAGGAATTTATTTCATGTAAAGCCTCAAAAAACAATTTATGCTAGCAATAGACCAATAAGCAGAATGATGAACATCTTTAATGAATATTGTGAAATTATCGATTTTACTATGCCTAAAGCGGCAGAAAGAAAAATTTTGGCTGCAAGAGTTGTACACCGCAGATACTAACTTTATATAAATGTAAATATAAATGAAGAAATGTAAATGTTTATGTAGTCTACAATGATGATTGACGAAATAAATTGGTCCGTGAAAGATAAGTTTAAGAACGCTCTGTGTCATTGTAATTGAATGTCTTTATTTTGATTAATTAATACATTTCATGCTCGTAAAGTTTAACCTGAGATTTGGCTTACGTCATAAAATACTTAAGTTAATCGTGCAACCGTACACATCAATCTTGTTTAAATAGGTATGTTATTGAATTGATGTTAATGTTACGAACTCACAATTTTAAAATAATTCCAAAACACAACCAAAACACTACAGAACATCATGTAAATTATCAAATGCGATCCTAATCTTCTTTCATCTTTTGTCAGTCCGTAAATTGTACGTTATCCTAAAACCAATTCGATCTAGGGTAGGGAACGGCATAGTCAGAGGTGATTGTATTAATCATTTGTTAGGAAATAGGTCTAAAACTTCAACATTTTCCAAATTATTTCACTTTTAATGATTTGAACATGAGCTCTGTCTATCTGGCTAATGATTTAAAGTATGAATCATGAGTGATTACCAATTTTTTTCTTCTTTTTTTGCATTTCAAGCTTATTGCATTCTCAATTGCGTATTGCTTGCTCACAACTTAGTGTTCTAAATGCACTTCCACAGTTAATAATTGAGAGCTTTCGATGCCAGGTACATTTTTTGTATTGGTATGATTGTGTGGCAAGTACAATCATACCCAATGCCCAGGGAGTCGAGAAATTTTTCTAGACCAGACCGGAAATCGAACCTAGTTACCTCCGGCATGTTATTGTTTTGTAGCTGCGCCGTTACCGACTGAGCAAAGGAAGGGCCCAATTGATTACCAATTTTGAAGATATAGAAAACCATCAGTTTCCTACTTGCTGAAGAAGCTCGCTCAAATTTTGCCTTTGTGTATTTTGCATTTGTTCGCGTGTACTGGAGGAAATGTCTTTATCAGCTTCTTCTCACATCTAGGCTTGTTGCCAGAAAGTGATGTTGAACATTGAGTTAAATTTATTTCATATTTAGATGATCTTTAATCACTTTTTATTTCATGTTTCTTTGCTTATGGTTATATTGTCCATCATCTGTTGCTTTTGAGAGAGACTATACTTTCTCTCTTCTTTGTTAACCACCCAAATAACATTGACAAAACCATTCCGTTTTATTATATTTTATTAAAGTTTCAGGAAAGCCACTAAAAATCAATTTGGTTTTATTATGGTACCAAGAAGTGCCAATAGGTTTGAAATTTTAATCAGGTTTATGAGAACCTACACAAATTGTTTACAACGATCTTATAACCAAGTTTTATAAAGTTTCTTTTACTCCTATCAAAGGTTTTATTTCGACTTTATGAACTCGTTTTCAAATGATGTTTTAGGTCTCATTCAAATTATCGTATTATGGTCAGTTCAAAAACATTTTGAAATCATTTTGCCTTCTGTAAATGCATTCAACGGCAAATTGGCATTGAGAAAAGTCACCACATTACCAAATGGTTTAATAGTAGCCATTGTAAAGATAAATTGGCTTTTTGGCAAAAATGTGATTTCTTTAAATCGCCATATTGAAATACATGAAATAATGGAGATGTGGAAAAATAAATACACCAAATTTTAAATGTAAGGGAAATGAACTGAAGATCAGAGACCAATTTTGGCATTCTTTTAGATAATTTTAAATTCATGCAAATTTAGCAAATTCATGATTAAATTTTCGAATATATTCGTTTCAGTTTAGTTTTGTTGATGTAAACTCGCATAATCTCCGAGGCGCATTTATTTTTGGCTCTTATCGTGCCAATATTCACCATAAAGGGTGTCCACGATGAAATTGACACACTTTGAGGGTTGCAGAATTTAATGGATTTGAGTGGATTTAGTTCATAGTGCATTATTTACATCCTGCAAGTTTTAAAGTCCTGTGATCAAAACCGCGGAAATGAAGTCGAAAGAACAGCTCGTGCGTGATAAAAATCTTGCGCATTCATCACGAGAACAACAAGGATCTCTCGCATCGTTCCATCGCTTAAACGTTGGGAATCGCGAATTCCACGGTGTCGCAAGTGATTAAGCGGTTCGAGGAACGGTTGACCACCGATCAGTCAGAAGTGAAGGAAAAGTATTCGTACAACACCAAAAAATCACAACTGCGTAGTTGGGGCCTCAACTGAAATCCGAACGCCTCCGTTCGGGATGTGGCTAAGAAGCTGCACGAGCAGAAGTTTTGTCCAGAAGGCCAAAACTAAGGTTGGGCTTCGAACGTTCAAGGTACAAAAGGCCCCTAATCGCGACGAGAAGCAGAACAAGTCCGCCAAACCTGTGCCAGGAAGTTGTACCTCAACATGCTGACGAAAGTTGAATGCTGCATCATGGACGACGAAACATATGTGAAGGCCGACTTCAAACAGATCCCCGGCAACCTGTTTTTCACGGCCAATGATAAGTTCAGCGTTCCGGAGCATGTCCGCACTCAGAAGATGTCCAAATTTATTGAAGAAATTCCTGGTTTGGCAAGCCATCTGCACGTGCGGGAAGCGGAGTGTACCTTTCGTGACCCAGGACACGATGAACGGACAGAAAGTACATAAAAGAGTGCCTCCAGAAGCGGCTGCTTCCTCTCCTGAAGGCCCACAACGTCCCAACAATCTTCTGGCCGGATTTGGCCTCATGCCACTACTCCAAGGACGTTGAAGTGGTATGCGGACAATAATAATTTCGTGCCGAAAAATGTTCAACCCTTCCCAACACCCGAGCCTCCGCCCATCGAGTAGCTACTCGCGATTGCGAAGCAGCACCTTCTTGTCACCTTCGAGAACTGAAGAAAGTATTGGTTTACATGCAAAAACGGCGATTCACAGGTTGTGCAAAATCTTATGGCCGGGGTTAAGGCCAAGGTGCGGGCATTTGCGTATGGACTGTAAAATAAAACGAATAAAATGGTAAAATGAAGTTTAATAGTTATTTCTCAATCCCTGAAAATTCTGATGGCAATCGGATGAAAACTGAATTTTTACGAATCAATTTTGTGTGTGGCAATTTCATCGTGGACACCCTTAACATTAAATGCGCATACGATTTGAGCATGATACGCTATAAAAAGCCAAATTTTTTGAATAATTTGTTCTGAACAAAATTTCTCGCAAAGCTAGAACTTTTTTTCTTATATATATTATTAATTGTTAAATGATTCAGAAGAGCAGAGAATCGAACACAGCAGAGCAACAAAACCAACCACGATATCACCGTGAAGTTTGACAGCTGTGGCCATTCGTTACCTTACCTTCCCAATCAGACAAAGGCCAGCGTGGCCTCTACTGTACACAGAAGTTTTCTCCATTCTATCTGATCCATGGCTGTTACTCGCCAGCCTCGCTGTCTACGGAGGGGACGGTCGCCTTCTACTAGATCGATCCATCTTGCTCGTTGCGCGCTCATTTCTTCTTGTACCTGTCGGTTCGTTTTCGAGAACCATTTTCACAGGGCTGTCGTCCGACATTCTACGATTACGCCCAGCCCATCGTAGTCGACCGAAGTCTTAGCGATGGAGGCCGATGGAGTGTTCTCCCAGCAATTGGTACCCAGGTTCATTCACCTCCTCCACGTTTCTTCTTCCATCTGCATTCCACCATAGATGGTACGCAGCACTCCGTTCAAAGACCCAAGGGCGCTTTGGTCCTCTGTCAGCAATGTCCATGTTTCGTGGCCGTAGAGAACTACCGGTCTAATTAATGTCTTGTAGATGGTCATTAGATGGTATAATGCTGGTTTTGATAGCAGCCAATAGGTTTTATCATGGTTCTCTAGTGGTCATTACATCTTTCACTAGAAACATTTTCAAAATCTTTTTTCTGTGTCAGAAATTTTCTGTGTCTAATACTCGTTTCTGAAGATATGCTTCGATAGATAAGAAGTAAACAGAAAGATTAACGTCTAAATATAAGAAGTTCTAATTGTAGATTGCAAACAGCTTCACCAAATGTCCCAGGTGCTGACTAATCTGCTTAAAAACCGTCCCGTACCCTATATCAAGCATGAAACTCTAGACAAACATTATAGAAAGAATAGGGGCGCAAATAGATCATTAGGCTGGGTTAATTAATGGGTACCTTAACACAGAATATCAAGGAATGACAACTTCGTTAAAAGATAGATAACGGGATAAATCCAGCGATAATCAGTTAATTCATGTTGGCATCATGACTACCGATTTATTTTGAAGCAATTCAAACAGCATTTATCAAATTAAAGTTGTGATGTGAGTGTGAGTCATATTTACGATATCCTTAAGTATTTATTAAAAGTGTTCGATCAAAAATTCGTGAACGAATAATACTTAAATGTGGGATTTTTTTCAGTCATATAGTAAACAACAAAAAATTCAACGAAATCGGTACTTTTTAGTAAAAAGTTTATTCCTCAAAAAACCTTTATGAATATTGCAGAAGGAGCCCTGGTCAGCCATACGACGCAACATAATCGCGATGCTCTCACAAGAGCGCTGAACGACACTGACGTCCATCTTCCGTATACAATTCCGGATCCTCGTGGGCAACTGCTTCGTATCCTAGGCCCGCCAATTATTTTTGTACACTGGGCACTGAGGGAGCCGAAAAAATCCTCGATGGGACGGCACTGGGGCAAGTTGGTCGGGTTCCTTTCTTTCGGCACGTACGGTATCTTTTTCTACTCAAGATACTCTAGCGTCGTCTTGGCCGTATGGGAAGACCTGGCCAGAAGACGTACTTCGCATCCGCATGATGCTCATTTAAGAACGGCAGAAGATTTTTTTCTGTCCGATACACAGCATAACTTTTTTTCAAATTTATGTTTAAACTTATATTTTAATTCAGGGGGTGTGGCCGACTTGTCACTGAAATGGTAGCTGTCATTTCCAGGAATGTGGGTCTTCGAGAGCGGAAAGTAACTTTCGTCGCCCAGCACGAACGACGTCCCGCGGTAGTTCTTCGTCATCCACCGGCATTGCGATTTCACGGTCGCTATCTGTTCGTCCGTGTACTCGGGGACCGAGTCTTCTTCCGACAGATAAGGTCCTCCATCTTGAGGGCTCGGTGAAGGTATGGGAGCAGTGATATTTTCGACCGGCGTCACGCAAACTCGCTCCGTCCTCGTTGTCGAACAGCTGGTCAAAATTTGGTCAATATCAACTTGACGTATTTCTTTCAATTTTGCATTTAAAAAACCTGAACACCCCTCATTTTGAAGGGGTGTGTGTGTAGAATGTTGCTCCTATTTTGATTTTGGAATTCACTCTTCAGTTGTCAAAATGCCGTCCAAGCAAGAAGAGCAGCGTATCAAAATTTTGCTCGCACATCGCGAAAATCAGAGCTACTTGCACGCAAAGTTAGCAAAATCGCTAAAAGTTGCCAAATCAACCGTTACAAATGTAATTAAAGTGTTTGGGGAACGTTTGTCGACAGCCAGGAAGTCTGGATCGGGGGGAAATCGAAAACCGGAAGCCGCTGAGACGACAAAGAGAGTTGCCGGTAGTTTCAAGCGAAACCCTAACCTATCTCTCCGAGATGCCGCAAATAAGCTGGGTGTATCGTCTACAACCGTGCATCGAGCCAAAAACGAGCCGGACTATCGACTTACAAGAAGGTAGTGACTCCAAATCGCGATGATAAACAAAATACGATGGCCAAAGCGCGATCCCGGAGGCTGTACACGACGATGCTGACGAAGTTTGACTGCGTGGTAATGGACGACGAAACCACTTCAAAGCCGACTACAAGCAGCTTCCGGGACAGGAGTTTTATACGGCAAAAGGAAGGGAAAAGGTAGCAGATATTTTCAAGCACACGAAACTGTCAAAGTTCGCAAATAAATATCTGGTTTGGCAAGCCATCTGTACCTGTGGCTTGAAAAGCAGCATTTTCATAGCTTCCGGGACTGTCAACCAAGAAATTTACGTGAAAGAGTGTTTGAATAAACGTCTGCTGCTTTTCCTGAAGAAATACGGTTGTTCCGTACTGTTTTGGCCGGATTTGGCATCTTGCCATTACGGTAAAAAGGCCATGGAGTGGTACGCCGCCAACAACGTGCAGGTGGTTCCCAAGGACAAGAACCCTCCCAACACGCCAGAGCTCCGCCCAATTGAGAAATACTAGGCTATTGTCAAGCGAAACCTAAAGAAGACCAAAAAAACTGCTAAGGACGAGCAGCAGTTCAAGGCAAACTGGCTTTCTGCGGCGAAGAAGGTAGACAAGGTGGCTGTACAAAATCTGATGGCAGGGGTCAAGCGTAACGCCCGGCAATTCGGATTTGGAAAAGCGGAAGCCTAACTGAATATTTTTCCTGAATTTTATACTAATTGAACTTGAAAAAGAAATTTAATTTGATTTTTTAAATAAACGATTTCACCGATTTACACGCGTTTTCCCTTGACCAAATTTTGACCGTATCACCCTTTACATGC
>JASCZW010001124.1:0-75601 GCA_034211315.2 Aedes japonicus
AAAGCAAGATTGCGGTTTCCAGTTTGTAAAAAGGCGCCGAACATCCTACAATATGGGTATTTTTGGAACGGGGACAACGTGTAGAGGCCGGAAATCGATGTCCAACGCCATTTTGGAATCCAAGATGGCGACTTCCGGTTTGTGAAAGGATTTCGAATATCTATGTACAGTGACGGACAATACAATAAGACCAAAGCCCGATTTTCATACAAAATGGTCATGTTTGGAGGCTTATCTTTCATTTTCCCATGGAGTAATTGAACTGAAATTTTGGCAATAGCCTAGAAATAACCTGCATTTTCATCTTTAATAAATTCATAATTTTTCACTCACCACTTCAGAAACTACAGACACCACCTACGACAAAACAATAAGACCTCCTTTTGATATCCATAGTTTAGGCCATGTTGAGGAGTGTGAATTACAATCTATAGTATACTGACATTAAAATCACCCGTGCATCAATAATCAAAATTCAGATCCTCAAATTCGAGCATCCTTTAAGGAAATCAAAAAGTGGTCTTATTGTTTTGTCATATGCGGTGTCTGTAACTTTGAAGGTGGTGTATGCAAAATGCTGGATTTAATGCAGATGAAAATTCAGGCTACTTTAGGACCACAGCCGAAATTTCAGCCCAATTGGTTTTCAAGAAAATGAAAGGCAAGCCCCCTAACATGACCATTTTGTATGAAAATCAGGCTTTGGTCTTATTGTATTGTCCGTCACTGTATATGTATATAGAATGTGTGCAACCTGTTTGGAGTAACCAAGTAGAGGTAATTTTATTTATTTATATTTTATTTTCTCGCATACTTTTCTGTTAGATTTATTTATCATGAGAACATTTTTATTGGTATTTCAATGTAGCAATGTACTAAGAGACAAAGTTTTAAGATATTTCAACCACCACCATTTCTACATACATGATTTTTTTATTTATTCAGCTTCTGGTATGAGCTATTTGCAAACGAATCAAACTGATTCAAAAAATGAGTGTGGCAAACTTGGTGTTTATACTGCGATTAACGTACGTTCTCCTGCAATTACCCTTGCAGGGTTATGATTTATCGTTTTGAAAAAAAATAAGCAAATTTAAATAAATTCTCAAAAAACAATCCATTCCTTATTCACTGTCGTCATAAATAACTCGGGTTCGTCTGCGTTGCACTGCCTTGTGCTGGATCTGATCAGTCTGTCGATCCGAATATTCCCCACTGTATAGTGACCGGATACACTCCACAGGATTGATTGCATCATCCTGATCTGTCCGTGGTGGTTGATGAGTTCGCTGCGCTTTGGTTGTTTTATTCGATGATCCACCACTGAATTGTGAGCGTTTATTCTTCATTGGAATTGCGGATGTACCATGTTCTCCCAAAGCACCGTCACTTGTAAACTGTTTTAGTTGTTTGTGCAACTCGTTGTACCGAGCAACACAATACCTAAGATCATTTTTAAAAGTGATGGCCCTTTCGATGTGAGGGTCGTGGTTCAGAAAGAAGTCTGCCAACCTTTCTGCCATTTGCAGACCTTCCTCCAGTCGCATTAAACTGATTTCTGTTTCAGGATCATCTTCGGCATCAGTATCGTTAACGCATCTACACAGATCTTCATCCTCTATGGCGGGGTCAACAAGCAGCTCCTCTAGATCCTTTACCGTCATGTCTTGGAAACCCTCTCCACCTACGGAGTGTGCAAGCAGCAATATCTCCCTGTCATCAATTTCTGGCACTGGCTTCCCGGACCTCACACATTCCGGCCAAAGCGGTCTCCAACAAGCATTCAATGTCGACGTTTTCAAAGATTCAAGAGCTAACCCAATGAAACGAACACACTCCCGAATAGAAAAGCTTTTCCACATGCTTACCACAGTCAACGAGTCGTCCGCATCCATCTGGTCAAGAATGTACCGGAAAGTGTGCTTGATGTAGATTTTTTTGAATGTGGAAATTATCCCCTGATCCAGTGGTTGGATCAGAGAAGTGGTGTTCGGCGGGAGAAATACGACTTGTACATTTGGATGAGAGCAATTCAAGTGACCAGGAGCGTTGTCTATCAAAAGAAGGACGTGAAAATCCAAATCTTTTTCTTCCAGGTATGTTTTAACTTCTGGAACGAATTGGTTATCGAACCAATCTTGGAAAACTTGTTTGGTAACCCAGGCCTTTGGATTGCTCATCCAGTGTACAGGCAGATTTTCAAAGTCCATATCTTTCATTGACCGTGGTCTCATAGCCTTGTTAATAAGGAGCGGTTTCAATAGCTTATCGCCGGATGCGTTTGAGCAGAAAAGGAGAGTCACACGGTCTTTGGCAGCTTTGAATCCAGGAGCTGAGCGTTCCGCCGATGCCAGGAATGTTCTATTTGGCATTTTCTTCCAGAATAGACCCGTTTCGTCGGCATTAAACACCTGGTCGGCGTGATAGGATCCATTGTTAATAATTTCTGCCAATTTGGTTGGAAATTCGGTGGCAGCTGTAATGTCCGCTGAAGCGCATTCTCCTTTAATGCGGACATTTCGGATGTTGTTTTTTCGAACAAAACCGTAGAACCATCCTTTGCTCGCCGTAAAGTCCGATTTTTTGCTTGCTAAAAATAGTAAAAAATAGAAAATAAACCCCAATTAATTTAAATATGCACCTTTTGTTGCACTGGACGATGATGGCTCTTCCTGAAGGAGTCTGTAAATCCGTAGTGCTTTTTCTGTTATCAGTTCTATATCTAACGGTATCCTTTTTTGCGCGTTGTCTTCGATCCAAATTAGCAATGCTCTCTCCATTTTATTGAGTACAGGATCCCGCGTGTACGATGCTTTTTTCTTGCTACAATCGCTGCTGTTCAACACTGCTTCTCGAATTTTAGTTTCATTTCTTTTAACTGTACGAACAGTCGATTCGCTCAGATAAAACGCTCGAGCTACTGCAGCTCCTGTCTGTCCAGCTGCGAGGCTATCCAAAATTTTTATTTTTGTGTCCAGAGTTATAGATTTTCTTTGTTTCGCTTTCTGATCCGACGCCATCGTGCCAAGTGTCTGCAGTGATCATAAATTTCGGGTATATTCTTATTTTAAACCATTGAACAGGTACTTACATGATCTTTTCTATTCGCAACAAAACACCTCTCATGTACAAATGATTTGTTGGTGTACTGCGTATACGTAATGATTACATTTAGAATTGGGCGATCCCATATCAATCGTTAATCGAGCCGATGACAGCCAAAAGTTGAAAAGATTGCGAAAACAGCATCAGCAATAAACGCCCATAGCGTTCTATAAATAAACGAAGCTTCGCAAGTGTGCGCGAGCGGCAAGTTGCATACAGCTATCGCTTGATGGAAAACATATTTACTTCATTGCTGTATCGCAGAGTGCCACGACAATCGAAGTAACCAAAGGGTTTTTATTCCATTCAAATCAACTTGTTGAAATGGTTGAACAGTTAGCACGTAGAGTCGTCACGCTGACGGCTTCGGTTCGATTCCCGGTTATGGACCAAGATTGTTTTTTTTTTATGAGATTTTGGACGTTCGGACTCCATTCTCTTATTCCATAACTAACACACTGTACAACCCTACGCATACATTTACTTTTTTGTAAATTAAATTTGTGTGTTGCTTTTTTGCCCACCACCAATGTTGTATTTTTTTTGTCTATGTTACGATCCATTACGAGAAACGAAACAAAATCTTGTGAAATTGCATTACAATCTTAATTCAAAGGCGGAAATAAGTATCTTCCATTAAATTCCACCTACTTTTTTACTTGAAAGATACGCATTTCGTCTGCAGACCTCTTCATTGTCGTACTTATGTTAAGTCGAACATTAGTACGACACTGAAGAGGTCTGCACATTGTAGACGAATTACGTATCTGTCAAGTAAAAAAGTAGTTGGAATTCAATCGAAGATACTAATCTCCGCCTTTGAATCATCGTTACAGTTATTCCACTAAAAAGCTCGCGCTCATCAATATTACAATCTTGCTTTCTTATTTTGGATGTACACGTAAATAAAATATTATCCAAAATTTAATTTTGAATATGGCTCAGTAAAAGCGATTGAAATCAGGAATTGGTCCACCTCCTTTATATGGCTTCTTCTTAGATGTTTTTTTTATCGTGAGAGCTCTCAGTTCTTAAAACTGGGCCAAGAGTTAGGCAGTTTTTACAAAACCATTGATTGAATTCTCATTAGAATAAATCCACAGTTTTGATCGGAACATGGACCGAAATGTAACAGATTTTACGACGATTTTTGAAATAGCGCGGTTTTTTTAACGACGATTTTTGAAATAACGCGGTTTTTTTTTACGACGATTTTCGAAATAACGCGGTTTTTTTTTACACGGTTTTTTTTTACACGGTACGTATCCCCCGTGTAAAAAAAGACTTGAGTGTATTATGAAAACATATCAAAATGCGTGTCTTAACATAATGTTGATAAGTGCAATAGCAATAGTGTGCATTAATTAATTCAATTTGTTTACATTTGTTACATCGGACCTTTTAAAAAGTTACGCGAGAAATGTCAAAAGTGTGCCGCAGAGTGCCACACATGTTCCGTTATGGTGTAAAATTTTCACCAACGTTGTGCCTGACACACTGTTCTTAGCGACTTACCCCTTGTATAAAACTCAATATAGAACACCGCGGTGCAAGAATTTAGATCCCTTCAGATCTAATTGTTTAGATCTATACCAGTTTCCCATCAGGATTGGAGGTGCGCTAATGAAAAACCTTTATCGATTTGACTATTACTGGTAAAATTGAATGTCAAACTTTTCTCTGTGCGAAACTGTCTTGTTTGGTGGAGATGCCCTGAATCATCGTGTATATCTTTCGAACAGTTATAATTCAAAAAAATGTTTCGACCATTTTGTTCAGTGTGTAGACCCCGACTGTCAAATCTCCGGTGCAGTTTTCTCGCATGTTTCTTGTTTCTTCCATGTTCCCGTAAAATATCGCGACACACATTATCTGCTGACCATCGAATTAAAAGTCGCGAACGATTTTCCTCTTCTGTCGGCCGGTTACACGTGTGTGTACATATTTTCTACCGAAAAAGTGAAGTGACAAGCTTTCCGGAAAGTATAGAAAATGAACACCCGTGGCTTGCTGCAGAGAGGTTTCCGGATCATCAACGGCAAGAAGATCCTTACCGCAGCGACTACTGTCCGGCAGTTCAGTTCCATCACCGGCGGTTGTTGCGTGCATTGTCGGCCTTTCGTTGATCCTTCCGGTTCCCCGTCAGCTCTATTCGCCACCGACAAGCAAGGGCACTAAAGGTAAGAGGGCGTTAGGGATTGGCTTCAGATTACATCATCAACTTGTGTGATGTTGACGCTGTAATTTGCTCTGTTTGCTTTCTAGCCACCAACATCGTCCAGACGAGACTGATCAGCACCAGTAATGTGCTGTTGAAGAAAGATTACTACAGCGTCCTGGGCGTTGCGAAGAACTCTTCGGCGAAGGAAATCAAGAAGGCTTACTATCAATTGGCGAAAAAATACCACCCGGATACGAATAAGGCTGATCCGGATTCTAGTCGGAAATTTCAGGAAGTTTCTGAAGCGTATGAGGTAAGGCGTTACATAACGGGAGAAATGTTGTTACAGTATAATTGACGGTTGTATGCGCTGTTGTTTACACTCGTTTGTAGGTGCTCAGTGATGATACTAAACGACGCGAATATGATACGTACGGTCAGACATCGGAGCAGATGGGTCGATCCGGTGGTGGCCCCGCCAGTCACGGTCCGCAAGGATTCTCGCAGAATTGGCAGTTCCGTAGCACGATTGATCCGGAAGAGCTGTTCCGGAAAATTTTCGGCGACGGTGGTTTCAAAGCCGGATTTGATGACTTCTCCGATTCGCGGTACGGATTTGGCGGTGCGCAGGAAGTGATGATGAACTTGACCTTTGCCCAAGCCGCACGAGGTGTCAACAAGGATATCGACGTGAATGTGGTCGATACGTGTCCGAAATGCACGGGCTCACGTTGCGAACCGGGCACCAAACCCGGTAAATGCCAGTACTGCAATGGAACGGGCATGGAAACGATTTCGACGGGACCCTTCGTTATGCGCTCGACCTGCCGGTACTGTCAGGGAACGAGGATGTACATTAAGTATCCTTGCTTGGAATGCGGTGGCAAGGGACAGACTGTTCAGAGGAAACGGGTAACCGTTCCGGTACCGGCTGGCGTCGAGGACGGGCAGACGGTGCGGATGAATGTTGGCAACAAGGAACTGTTCATTACGTTTAAGTAAGTGACATAAATCTTCGAGAGTTGTTGAACCTAATCGATGTTTCTTTTTTTTCATATTTTAGCGTGGAAAAAAGCCGTTACTTCCGGCGGGATGGCTCCGATGTGCACACGGAAGCAAACATTTCACTATCACAGGCGGTTCTTGGCGGTACGATACGCGTTCAGGGCGTTTACGAAGATCAAACCATTCAGGTTGTGCCGGGCACATCTTCGCATACTCGCGTCTGTCTCCGTGGCAAGGGTTTAAAACGGGTCAACAGCTACGGCACGGGAGATCACTACGTCCACCTGAAGATTCAAATCCCAGCCAAGCTGAACAACAAGCAGAAAGCATTGATACAGGTTAGCTTTGGATAAGAAACCAGTTGATATTTGCTCCTAAGCACCTTCATTATCCTTATAGGCCTACGCCGAGTTGGAAGAAGATACTCCCGGTCAAATCATGGGCGTAACACACAAAACGGACGGTAAGTCTTCATCTGGTTCTGGGCCATCTTCGTCGTCGTCGTCGTCCACTTCCTCCTCTTCTGATTCGTCGTCGTGGTCATCCAATTCTTCATCCCGTTCCCAACAAAGCAATGAGGAAACCATTTCGGAGAAGTTCACCCAGCGTCTGAAGGACGAGGACGATTACAAGCCACACGACGAGACCGGTTCGCAGGACTACAAGAAAGACCAACTGGGAGGATCACGGTTCTACTTTGGGCTTGGAGTTACCTTGGTCTTCGTGTGGTACATATATTACAGTTACCAGCAACTTCCTCGCCAGCTAGAGATGGAACGGGATGCAGCACTGGAAAGGCAACGACGAGCCACACAGACTCAGCAGACCCAGTCCAGTCCCTTCGATGAAGCCTAGATTATGAATGAGCGAGCTTTGGTCGTGCGAAAAAGTTGATGCTTTTATTGTTCATTGAATGACTTGTGTATGATTGTTGCGTTCTGTTAGCTAGAGAAACGTTGATCATACGGCGATTGTTAAGTGGTTTTTGAATGCAAGTGCTGACACGAAGAATAAAAAATTCGAAAAAAAATCTTAGGCATGTAAATAATGAGGAACAAATTGGTGCAACGATAATTGATGCAAAATAAAAATTGGTACAGTGCAACTTAAACACACTTAACAATCGTTGTTTCATTTAGGGCCACAAATTTGAGAATTCCTTCTAACGGAGCATTTTTCCTCATTGCAGGCCGCAAAGTGAGCTATGCTGAACCGCAAGACTTGACGGACCTTGTGCGGGAAGCCATCAAGGAGCGCAAAAACCTTCCACCCAAAAGTGAAGACGAAGAGAAGAAAGAGCGAAGTTCCAATTAGTTTTTGATTGCTAAAAATCATTTCGTAGCTTCAAAACTTGTAGAATAAAATCTCAATTGCAGTGAGCCATTATAAACAACTACGCGATTGAATAATCTTAACTAATACAGGAACTTTCGGAAACAAAAAAAAGGATAGGAACTGAACAAATGAATCGGAGAGCAAAACAAAATGTGTTGTTATATGATAGGCATAAAAAATACAAAATTTATTGAATTATCTGTTTTCATGATAATACCTAAGGCCTGATGTTTATCGCAATAAAACCAGAGAATACAGCACAGAACATAAACGGAGCTAATCGAACTTCCAGCATTCAACTATGTTTATCCGTACACGAAGATCACATCTTCTCGTAGGTTTCCTTGTGCCCGCAGGATTCGCATGTCCTCGTGTAGGTGTCTTCTTCTTCGTCATACACTTCGCCGTCGGCCCAACTGTGCTGATGAGCCTGCGAAGTCTTATCGTACAAACTGCTCCGAACGTCCATCCGCAGCTCCTTGAGGCGCTTGTTGTACTTCTTCTTCACCTTTGTAACCTCCCGCTTTTCCTCCCTCTCAGCTCTTCTCCTTTATCAAAATTATCCTCCGAGCCCCAAACCTCCAGCGCCCTCTGCTCCACCTGAACATGTAAATACAGCTTCATTTCCCCATCGCACACATGCGGATTTTTCCTGCTGGATAAACTTCAACATCGGTTCCCGCTTGTCCAGGTCGCAATCCTTCAGCAAATACTCCTGTTCTGGCTTCCGTTCGCGTTATCAGCGAATGCTTCTCTTCCGAATCTCGACAGGCATCGCAAACCTTATAGGTAAACGTGGCCAACAGGATACGAATCCGCAAAGCGATCCCCACACTCTGTGACATTCGTCGAACTGATCGGCACGGGACCGAATCCTTTTCCACTTCCCTTCGTCCACCGGTTTTTCCTCTTCTTTGATCAACGCAGGTCTGCTGTTCAATTAGGAAACCGCCTCCGCTGTCGATATACTTGGTTCCGGATACTTTGATTATGTTTCCCACCGCGATTGCCAGTTTCCTGGGGTCGTTTCTTATCGACGCTGCCACTGCCACCGCCGTAGGGATGAGCGGTTGTGGCGCGTTTATGGAGGTTGAGAGCATGCAAACTGATTGGCTTCGATACGACGACGATCCGCATCGGACAGCTCTCTTACCCGATGGATCACTCATATTTTATGTAAAAATTCGATAACAAAATAACATAAGTCTACAAAACACTCGAAATTCACAATAAAACGGTTTAAAAACCTTGATTTTCAATTGGATTTCAGCACTTGGATTTTTCCTGGTTTCTGGCTCCTGTATGCGAGAAATTTGGAACTGAAGTTTTAGTCACTCTTCAGCGCTTGGTAACTCACTCTCCGAGAAGACATAAAAACTGAAAGACGAGAAACCACTTTCCCAACTAAAGGGGAATTCTCTCAACTAGAGGTCGGCGATCTTGTCTGAAAGATACACACTAAATAAAAGGCTTCCTGTTCAGTATTTTTTTTACAGATTTTGCACCGTAAACTACCTATATTACTGAACAATCAGCGTTCCTTAAAAAAAATACAGTTGTACAGTAAACCTAGAAAAACGAGTACCGAATTTTCCGTAAAATAAACGTTTTACGGGACATCACAAAGTTTCCTTAAAAATAATACCAAAATATCAGTATTTTTGTTTTTTACTGAACTGTCAGTTGAGAGAAAATATACAAATTGCTGAGCCCATGTTCTTTCTGTAAACTTTTACTTGTCGTTGCTTTGCATTAAATAGTTATCGTGTGCAAAGTGGATTCAACTTGGGATTCAATCATCGTGCAACTTTTGAAATCGATGTGGGGGATCAGGAATTATTTGAAATATTAAGTAAACTTTTTCATTGTTTAGTTTTGTTTTAGTGAACTAATATGGTGGATACGTCAATCATTGGCTTCTTTTGCCGGCGATCTGTACCCGGATTACAAATTCTTTATTTTTCAGCACGATGAACCATTCACGAACACAAAATGAGGACCCCATACTCTATAAGTGAGGATATTTTTATTTTTCATAGGATAACTTTAAGCTATTTCATGGATAGGAATAAATAAAAGCTAAAATGGATCAATATTTGTCTGTTTTGCTACTTTGTGACTTATTTTATTTTCAGTAAATCAGTTAAAGCAACTTAATTTTCCAAAGGAAAAAACAAATACCGAAAAACTCAGCCAAACCACAGGTAAACAAATAAATTACCGAAAAGTATCGGTAGTTTGTCGAAAGCGTGATAGTTCGTGTTTTTGCTTTTGTGGAGTTTTCAGCAAGCCAATTTCTTTGGTTGGTTCAATTCTCTTTTGTTTGGAAATCCAGTAAGTTTTACCGACCTGGTAATTAAAACTCTGTGTGTATTTCTTCTATCCCAAACCCATCTTAAATTCCGTTTACTAAAACAGGAAAGTAAAGAATCGCAAAGAAATTTCTGCAGCAGTATCCACCTGAAAAGAGCAAAAGATAAAAATGGAATTTGTTGGGTTTCGCTGCCATACTTATGGAGAGCTGTCACTTTTACTTTCGGAAAAATATTCACTGCTCGATTATTCTCGTAAGTGAAGGTGAGACGCTTCGTTCCATGCAGATAAATTGTCAAAGTGCCTGCTTTGGTAGCATTGATCTTAAACATTCCGTAGTCTCTTTACTTTTTAGGTCGATACTGGCCTTTAGACTGTGAAACAATGAACAAATCCAGGTTGAAAAAAGAAGAAGCCACCGAGTGGTGATAAATCTGACAGCTCTCATGTAGAAGTATAGGATGAACATTTTAAAATGCTTCTAAAAATTCAAATGAAATTATAACTAAAAGCAGTTTATTGTATGATGGGAGAAAAATCCATGGTTCCATGATGCATGAAATGACTCCACCGCTGGCCGGTAGTGGAGCACCAATATTTAAATATTGTTTGTTTTAGTAAAAAATAAAATGTAACGATCAGACTGCTTTTTCCTCTCTTTAGCAGGGTAGAATGGCACACATCAGCCGAGTTCCCCGTTATTGTAAAATCGGTATCAGTTTTCGGAATAATTTCAAATCGACATTGTGCAAGACACGGCACGCGTAAATGCATTTTTTCAATGGATCGTTCAGTAACCATATGGGCGGATTACCATGTAAGTGACGTATTTTTTATCGTTGATCTGAGGATGAAGTTCATTTGAACGAATTGATTTTCCTATGTTCAAGCGTGAGGAAACTTAGTTTATATGTTGACATAGTTGGCTACATTGACCACGGTTTATACTAATCAATATTTGTCTATTTTACTAGCTTAAACCAACGGATGTCATTCTTCCCGTGAGCTGACCACTGGTGCCGAAAATCATTCCAATCATCTCAAAGGCAAACGCTTCGATACGCGCAGACAACATCCAGATTGAATGAGAAAATCCGAACAACGGTGGACGCCCTTCGATCGAGTCTGCCTGGTTGTGTATTTTATTGCAAAACTCACCACCAAAAGACGGAGAAGAACTACTTAGCGTTGCTCTACTGTTTGCCATCGATTTGATTATTGAATTTGGATTTTTCCTATTGATTTTCAAACATAGCATATTGATTTTCAAATCGCTCCATGCTCTCTTTGTAGTTCTCATCTCGAGATCGCTGTCAAAGCCAGCAATTTCCTGATTATATTTCGACTTACCTGCCGGTGTAGGTTTTATGCCATCGCATCAGAAAGGTCTCCAGAAGATTGGATGTTTGGGAGCGTAGGAATCTCTATAAAAAAGGGCGGATTACAAATTTAAGAACGATTTCGTATAAGGATACTTGGGTAATAAGTGACCGGCAATTGTAGCAACCTTTGAGGGAACGAAGTCTTTAGATCCTTCGGAGCACTGCACGCTGTTACGAGCGATATACTGGCATGTAACTGAACTGCATCGTTACGATCACCGAAGTGCCCCGACATGCTGCCATGCTTCATGCTACCGTTGGATGGACTTTGCCGTTGGAGGTCGTTTAAGTTTGCTCGACAGAAATATTCATTCCTTCTGATTCCACGCTGCGGATGAGGTGAGATGTCTTGCTGTGTTGCTATCAAGTCATCATCATTCGCGATAATTGTACAAATCAGATGGAATCAAACAGAACATGGGCAGTTTCTTAATGGCAGAATCGAAATAGGCATTTGTTAAACGAAATTTTTAAAATACTGTTCAAAACATTTCACTCCATATCTTTTGAACCGAAAAACGTTAGTATAATGACATCGTCAATATTAGCAACCCATCCCACATCATTTGTGGCGCGGAATAAGGAGGTTTATCCCAACCGTAGCATACGGAATCAGTTGAGTGTAATGTTTATGTTCGTTCTGATCCAAGAAGCCGCAGGGAGTTGCTCATTTCAAATGTCATCGCTATTCTCGTGACGGTCATCTTACGGCCATAAGACGTAGTAACATCAGTATCAAAGACTAGGTAAAAAGTGGCTAAATTATTCATACGTATCCAGGAACTTTGACAACATGGTCAAGTGTTGATTTATCTTAGGAAACATGCGGAAAACGACGTGGCTGATCCAAATTGCTCCAATGTTGTTGTAGAGGCACAAAGACTACTCACATGAAGTTTAACCTCCTCCTCAGTTCTAAAAATAGCAGTCGTGGAGAGTAAAGTTGGTTTCGGGCTGGTCTACATTCGACTCGTAGTTGACCAAGGCTTTCTGGATGTTCCAATAGTGTGATTTGACATAGTTCTCTTGCAGTTTCATGTATCACGGACAATTTTCGGTTCTGAAAAATCACTGTTATATCTACCTGAAAATTAAATCTAGGGTTTTTTTTCATTAGGCGAATTCCAACACTTGTGTGTTTCTCTCCGCTCGCTCTCTTCATTCATTACAGCGCCATTATTAAACTTTCGAGGGATTCTTTCAGTACAGATCGAAACACAACAGTGCTGGCTAGCAGTTACTCTGCCAGTCATTAGTAGAATGAAAAACGTAAAGGTGATTGGTTTGAGGAATGAAAGAGAGCGAGCCCGTGAGAGAATCTCTCAATTGTAGATTCGCCCCAATGAGAAAACCCTAGAAATGAAAACACAAATTTTTGTCACCTACCGCTGGTATGTGTGGTATAATTGTCTTCGGAACAGTGAGCAGTGCCTTGATATTTAACCATCAGGAAATCGCGGACCGCTGCACAATCTCTTGTAATCCACTTCAAGAGCTGAAAATACAAATAAAGAATGGAATTTATGCAGTTATTTAGGCAATTGATAATCGGATTACCTGAAAAAAAAACCTGACCACTAGTCTCTAGAGAATAACCCAAAACTAAATGACTGATGGGCTGTCAAAATATAATTTTCCTTATATTATTGTTTTCTGTGTTTTAGCACTGCTTTCACAGACAATTTCATAATTGTTCCCAACCATGATGGTGGTCACCAAACCCCAGTCATGGCAAAACACCATGGACGTGGTAATTACAGCGTTGCACCAATTATATCAGAATTAGTGCTCGATTAGAAGAATTAGCATCTTCCATCCAACTGCCTGCTATCTTCGACAGACAAGGCAGTTTCACCACAATGTGCAGACTTTCAGTGTCTCGTACTAATAACTCGACTAATTAGTACGAGACACTGAAGAAGTCTGCACACTAGACGAAATACGCGTATCTGTCGAAGATAAGGCAAAGGTAGTTGGAACGAATGGAAGATACTAATTCTTCTTCTAATTTCTAGTTAGCAGTTATCCCAACTAAACAGCTCAAACCCTCTAGGATTCACAATTGTCAATTTAACCGTGAATTCATGGTAGATGTGACTATGAAATTCCGCTCAGTGTAAGATTCATGGTCGAAAATTGATCCTGCCCTGTTTCTCTTATCCGTGTACTTCACGCAGCCCTGAATCAATTCAGCGGTTCAGCAGAGTTCTCAAACCGAACTGTCAGTCGATGCTCTCGCGTTTCTCAATTCTCTCGCTCTTGAACATATTTATTCTCACCACGAAAGAACAAAAGAAAAGCCGTTTCGCTGTATTTGCCTCCCCTCCCGGCTCCTCTTCGACCGACGACGACGACCTAATCATTGTTCATCTCGCGAGAGCCCTCACGAAACGGCAAAAACAGTTCGAGTGTAAAATCCGAACAGTGCGGATCGTTTTCGGGATAAAAATCCGTCGGCTTCGCGCGACATTCGCGTTCCAAACGGTTCAACGCGCATCCGTTAGCACCCTGATGATTGGTTTGTTGGTTGGTCCATCGGAATAATTATTTCGGGATTACTTCCGGCCCTTGAGAAGAACGTCCGGAATAGTTTCGATGTGAATAATTTCGCAGTGCTAGTAGCTTGTGGGTGTTGGTCGCTAGGCCCTTTAGGGGGAGGGATGGTGGAAGTACTGACACTACCTACCAAAAAGAAGAATAACAACAACATCTTGGTGCTTTTCGCCTTTCATGCTCTCGGCTGGCTCTTGCTGTTGTTGTTTATCTTCTCGATGATGGTGGCGATGGTGATTCGGAATTTAGTTCAGTCTCTTTTTTGTGTGGTGATGTGAAGTGATTTTAGATGATTTCTGTTCCTAAATCAAATAGTTCTAAATCAAATAGTTTTCAAAATTGTCAAAATTCAATACGCTTTGAAAGTGGAAGATGAAACAAGCACGGAAGATTACGTAAATTACGTTTCTTGGTCGTGAGTTAGCTCCGGAAGAAGGGAAGGGAAAGATATAAAAACAAACTTTCCCTTCGTCCTTCCCATGTGTGCTTGTTGCGTTGTTCGTGTCTCTGTCCGTGGCGAGATATTTGAGGTGTGTCTTTATTGCTTCTTTTCAGTGTGAAAATATAGATTTCTAGTGGAAAAGTCTACAAAAGAACGGAGGTCTCGGTTTTGCGGCAGCTGTGTTCAGCTCGAAAGAATATTCGGGATTGTTTTCCTATAAGAGTGGACTGTTAGTAGGGGACGCCGAAGGCGGAGGCTCCACCCGCTAGGAGCAGGATTTACCCCTCGTAGGAGCAAAAATCCACCATGCAACCAATAGCCAACATAATTGGCTCCAATGTCTACTATGATGGCAGCCGGCTCTTCGCCTGGCTCGCAGATCTTTGTGGATTATCGGTCGACTTGGTAAGTAAATCTTCCCCCTTTTTTTTTTCTTCTCGCGCCTAATGCATGAGAGAAGCCGCATAACTTCGAGACGTGATCAGTCATCATTTTGAATGTCCAACGAATGACTCACTACTTATGGCTTCCACCCCCACTTCTCGGATTTTGCCGGAAAGCCGTATTTGTATTTTTTTTTCTGAATTTTTCTAGGCTACCAGTAAGAATTTTAGTTTGTTGAAAGTTCCGTCGAGGGTCTCTGTGTGACTTCTTGGTTGATGCTTCTTGATGTTTTAGTCATAGCATTCCATAGTCGTAACGTTTTTGATCAAATCGCGTCGCTTCTATGATTCGCTCTCTAACTGTGTATTTCTTAGGGCATCTTCAGCGGTGTTCTGTTTTTTTGGAACAATTTTACACTTGATTTGCAACAGCAAAACTTCAATAGAACCAGCTAAAATAGACCAAATTTGCATTCTCCGCCGCACCGGTGTTGTATTTCTTGTTGTTAAACCCGCCAACACCTGTCATCCTGTGAATCATTCGACATCAGACATCAGACATCATTCAGCATCAGATCAGCCATTTGTTTCTCATAGATCGCAGATTTTTCGCAAAATTTTTGCCATGGATTGGTTTGACCAAACATTTTTTACTACCAGGAGTGCGTCATTAGCAGACGACGAAGAATACTTACTTAGAGAATCTCTCATTGTTACTTAGGACCTAATGCATTGTTTTGCTTGATTTTATTTAAACGTTATTAGTTAATGCTGATACGTAATTTGGCAGCGGAACAACAAAAGTCGTAACGGAGAAGGTCACTTATTGGACGACGGCTCAACGTGGACCGTGATTTCTGTTTTGGTCATCAGAAGCTGTTCCAGGACTACTTTAGTGACAAGCTAACCTACGACGATAAGCACTCTGCGTCAATTCCGCAGGCCAAGGCAGATGTTCCTGAACGTTATGCGACAACTATAGTCATCTGATGACTTTTTTCCACCTAAGTTGCGATGCAGCTGGAAAAGTCGGCCTGAGCCCGTTGCAAAAGTGCACTGCAGCTTTACGAATGTTGATGTACGGGTCCTCAGGTAATTCTCAACAAAAATGCGAGGACTTTGGAGTCAACCCAGCCTGCTGACCTTGAAGAATTTTTGCACAGCTATCCTGAAGGCTCTCAGTAATTGCGTCCCCCAACACCGGAAGAGGTAAAGAAACTGATGAACGAAAATGCACGTGCAGGGTTGTTACGGCAGCGATTTGTTCATAAAATTAGGCCTGGCGCGGATTTGGCGCTGATTCGTTCAACACCATTTTGATATACCAAGAGTTAATTAGACATCATTTTAAAACATTATCTGAAATGAGAACATTGCTTAACATTGTAACTTGCGTAGCTTATTCTAATGCAGAGCCCGAAAGAAAAATTTTACTATCCAAACCGAATTAAGGCTTGTTCGTGACATAATCTGGATACCTCTAAATCTCTGGTTCATCAACGCGTGACATATTTCGCAGACTGATGAACGTATGTCTGTTCATTGTGTAAAATCAAGTTTTGGTGATACCACAAGCTTTTAGATCGAAGATGGCGTCGAATCCGGATCTGTCTGGATAGCAATGAAAATCCGAATCTGTCAGCAAGAAAACTTGCAAAAAAGGTTGGTTTTCCTGCAAGCATTGTCCATAACGTTCTTAAATCTTTCGATACACGTTTGACAACAGCCAGGAAGGCTGATAGCGGAACAAATAGTGAGAACTGTATCGAACCGGAATTATAAACAACACGTGACGGCTACAACCCGGGCTCGCGAGTTGTATCTCGAATATTTGACAAAGTTGTCCTACCTGATAATGGACAGTGAAACTTATGTGCTGGAAGACTTTAAGCAACTGCCCGAAATGTCTTTTTATACTGCCATGCAACAGCACGGCGTTGAGAAGTATTTCAGGACGAAGAAAAAGGTCAAGTTAGTTTGGCAGGCTATTTGCAGCTCTGGTCGAACAAGCCAAAGCTTCATCACTACCGGAACGGTAGACATGGAAATATGTAGTGAAGAATGCATAAAGAAGCGATTGTTACCATTACTACACAGCCATGACGCTCCCTCGCTATTCTGGTCTGACTTGGCATCTTGTTACTACGTCAAAGATGTTTTGGAATGGTATAAAGCGAATAGAGTCCATGTTGTACCGAAAGAGACAAATCCACCTAACTGCTCGGAGTTGCGACCTATCGAGCGGTATTGGGCTCTCGTGAAGAGAGAAGTCTCTCAATATAAACAACAAGCTACAAATATTGAAAAATTTGGAAAATTTTGGACAGAAGCAGCTAAATCGGGTGCATAGAAGTCTGCACAGACCCTAAAGGCTAGAGTAAACTCAAAAGTTCGTAGTTTCTTCATGCAGCCCAATTAAGTAACTGTAATAAGTTTTAAGATGACTAATAATGCACAATGAAATGAATAAAAAATGCATCTTAGATTGAACTAATGGAAAATTTGTTTTATTACCAATTTAATCTGTCCACGAACAAGCCTTAACAGCCGTAAGTCTACTGGAGGTAGTGTTCTCTTGGCATTTTCTTCAAACTTGGAGGCAAGAGTTACAGAAAGTGAGCTGTAGAACAAGTCTTGGTCGCAGTCATCGTGATCGCACACTGTACCTGTGTGTGGTAAATATTGCATCTGACCGGGCTCGTGACAACGATCTAATCGAAACCCATTGCCTCGATAATGGAGAATGCAACTCCTGTTGACGAGATGATCGTTCTTGGCGACTTAATCTAGCTGTTATATCGTGGAAACCGTCTCACATCGGCTTTCTCTATCCAGATCCAACACGCTCTGTATTTCACACAGGGTCAGTGAGTCTTCGTGATAACTATAGTGGAGCCACGCTATCTCAAATCAACCACGTTGTAAACGAGAACAACCGAAGCTTAGACCTCTGCTTTGTAAGCGCTCATGACACCGCTCCGTTCATCTCTACGGCTCCAACTTCACTAGTAAAGCTAGCCCCTCACCACCCTCCTTTAATTGTCGCCGTGGAAGGTACCAACGCTCGAGATTTTGACGTAGAGGCGCCGCTACTACTGAGTAATACGATTTCCGAAAAGCCGATCATCGTAGCTGTCTACCATAGCCTGGGAGAGCATCCTCGATCTTGAAAACGTGTATTCCGCTGCGCAAACTTTTCTATACGTCTTGGTATATGTCATTGACAGGCACGTTCTATGTGACTCCACCAAAAAAAGTCGTACCTTCCTTGGCAAACTAGCGAATTTCAAAAACTGAAATCGCCTAAAAGAGCGGAAAATTCACTAAATATCTCTATGTCAGGCTCATGAGTACAAGCGAATTAGCCGTCGATGCTACTCGTCATAGTTACGAGGGATTCAGTCTAAACTCATTTTGCATCCGAAGTCGTTTTGGAAGCACGTAAACGAGCAGCGCAGAGATTCTGGCCTACCATCTTCAATGGTGCTAAACGGAGAAGTCGCTTCATCCCCCCAGGAGATATGTCGCCTGTTCTCGGAAAAGCTTTCCAGTGTTTTCTCCGGCAAAAGATTGACTGATGAACACGTTACATCAGCAGCTAACAATGTGCCACTAAACAGCCAAGCTCTGGGTGTTATCGACATCATCGTCGCCATGATTACAACCGCCGTAAAAAAACTCTAGTTGTCCTCCGAATCCTGGACCCGATGGTGTTCCGTCAGTATTCCTGAAGAGAGCAGATAATGTGTGCTTACTGACACCACCTGCGCCTGTTTCAATTGTCCGTCGCATGAGGAGTGTTCCCATCCTGCTGGAAATTTACACACATGTTTCCGGTCCACAAGAAAGGAAGTAAAGGGGACATTTTTAACACGGTTTCATGTACACCATAGTAAGTCCTCGATCGCCGGTTGTTGAAGAAAGTATGTTAACGGAGGTCGCGACGTCGAGTATTGATATCAAGAAGACTACGTAGCAAGGAGCAATCGATTTGCCCCTGCAAGAGGTCACCGATGAAACATGCCTTAGCAACGTTACGCCTTGCTTCCAGTAGCTCAAAGTTGATAAGCTTGCAGCGACTTTCGTAACTTGTTAAGTTTCGTGGGTCGCGCCAACGCAGATGCCGCAAAGCAAGACGAATAAATCTTCTCTGTACGGCTTCTATCTTCAGGGTTGCGTTTTGCTAGAATGGAGACCAGACTACGGTGGAATATTCCAGTATTGGGCAAACCAAGGAACAATACCCAGGTAACCAATAAGCATTACCATATGCAGTAAATCATCCCTAAATCTGCGTTTCAGATGCTACAAGCATTATATCAGCATCTTGAATACTATCTGTTGTAAAGCTGCATTTCAAATGCTATTTAAATGCTTGTAGCTCGTAATAGCGAACGCAAAATAGCATTAATGAAGCATTATCATAGCATTGCAGTAAAGCAGCCGTACATTGGACCAAAAGTGACATTTATGTTGCATTTAAGGCGACTTAAATGCTTGATAGGCTGCCGTAAATACGCTTTGGAACTGCTTATTAGTTACCTGGGTATAATGCCTTGAGGCAGTATACGTCTTTGAAGCTTTTAGCAAAACGAAATATCAGTCCTAGCTGCGAAGAGGCCTCAGAAACAATATAAGCAATGTGATCCTTGGATTATGTTCACGTCGTTCATATACAGCAGAAAAAGGAATGGCCCCAAGTGGCTGCCTTGAGGAACTCCAGAGGTAACGGGTAAAGGTAATGAAACATAGTCGCCAATCTTTACAGACGTAGACCTGACAGTAAGGTAGGAACGAATCCAAACAAGATTATCGTGGATGTCCATTGTGCCGTATTTCGCAATGACAGTCTCATGGTTCGCTTTATCAAAAAAACAGAGATGTCGGTGTATATGGCGTCTACTTGATGGCCAAGTTCAATCTCACGAATAATGAACGAAGTAAAGACAGTTACATTAGTCGTTGTGGATCGGTTTGGCATAAATCCGTGGCAGTCCTGAACCAGTTTTTCCAGAACAATTAGTTCGAAGAGTATAGAGATAGCACTCAACGCAGCAATTCCACGGTAATTAGTGACAGTTCGTTTGCATCCTTTTTTGTGAATAGGGAAAACGAAACATTCCTTCCAACAGTCAGGAAAAACGCCTGAAGACAGTGACAAATTGAAAATTTTGGCTAAAGTCGTCGCCAGAGTATTTAGGCAGCGTTTCAGGATCAGTGAGGTAATGCCATCAGGACCAGTTCCAGTAGATGATTTAAGCTGCTTTCCGGCTGAAACTACTGTGACACTGTCGACGAAAAATGAATTTCCAAATAGTTGAAGTTGTAAATAGTCATTGCTTCTCATTTGGATAAATTTACCGATAATTTGTTGCCAAAGCAACAATTTATGAATATGGCGTGTGCTAAAATTGTAGCTCGACTAATTCTACAACTTTGTTTAACAGTGCTTTGTTACATCGATCATCGAAGTACCTAACCAAAACCATTCGTGTTGAATGTTGGATGTTCGTTTGCATACTGCCTATATGTCTTCATCATAAATATCTCCAAATCCAAGCAGCATCCCTACTGTTGGTTTAAATCGGTCCTCAAACTCGATATTTTAACATCATTTTATAATCTATTTATATAAACCATTCTTGTAAGTGGCTCCAACAGCATCCTTACTGTTGGTTTAAATCGGTGCCAAAATTTGAATAACTTTAAGGTGAATCTCTGTACAGAGAATAAACCGGGAACATAGTTAAATATCATATTCGCAGTCGACGTCAGTTGAATAAAGCAAACCGTTTACCAAAATTGATCCTACGGCAAACCCATCCATTTAATCCAACATACCACTTCCTACTTGACCTGCTTTCAGGCGACGCCGGCGCCGGTACTGTCTTAGTTCGGGATAGCCAGTTTTTACACATTGAGGATGTATGCTAGTCCCCAGCATGATCTTTTGGTTATCTGTGTAATAACAGCTAATCTGGCAGTAACAGAGTAGCAAGCTCGGGCGGTCAATCATGCTCATACTCATGCTCAATTTCATACAGCACATTTGTGAGTGGACTACACTCTTGGGAGTGGAAAGATGGTGTGATGGATTTGATGGTTGTTGACAGTTTTTCCGATTTCATGGAGGTAGATTTTGGATTTTGTATTCGGCACGTTGCGAGGCATGGAACACCAGAGTCGTTGCGGACAAAGGACCGCAGTTTGACAATACGGACTGGGGCAAGATCTAAAGAAAATGGGGACTCAAGCACGTCACGTCAACATCGCATCACGCACAAGGGAATGGTAAAGCCTTCAAAGCAATGAAACAAATCCCAAGGAGCACACTTGTAGCCATTCAGTTGAAATAACATGAATATGACTTGCTAAGTCATATGTATGTTATCTCAACTAAATGGCAACAAGTGCGCTACTGGCAATGTACCGAAAATGCTCCAAAAGTGGTACAGATTTTTGGAAGGCCTTATTGAAACATCGGAATACTGCTAATTCCATTGGATCTAATCCAAATCAACGCCTGTTTTCAAGAGATACAAGAAGCCAATTTGCTCGGATTAGAAGTCAGTTGTAGCCTCAGAAATCAGTAACAGTGTAAGAAAGAATTACGGAAAAATACTAAGGCAAGTCATGACAAGCGATCCAAGAACTACTATTATTTACGGGTTGGCGACAATGTGTTTGTGTAGCGTCGGCC
Organism: Aedes japonicus; assembly: GCA_034211315.2. Classification (NCBI taxonomy): domain Eukaryota; kingdom Metazoa; phylum Arthropoda; class Insecta; order Diptera; family Culicidae; genus Aedes; species Aedes japonicus. The sequence goes on from JASCZW010001124.1 coordinate 21,380, forward strand.
AGATGTGATGCGGGATTGGGAGCGGGCTACACTTCTTAGAAGGCTACCAGACAAGTCATGAAAAGTAGATGATACATATTCACTAATCAATACTGGAACGTTTGTCATTGAAAAAAATGGACAAAAATTGCCGATTTTTCACGGGTTTACCTTCACCTGCACAGACAAAACTACCCATGCAGCATCAATCATAGTAACCCCTGAGTCAGCAAACAAAATTTGACAGCTCTATCAGTCGAACTCTAACCGTGATGGCAAAAACATTGGAGCAACTCCGTTCAGAAGTGTGCGCGTTCAAAGAACAGCACCCCGTCTCGTCGAGACGGACATCGTGAGGCACTTTTTGGACGCCGGATACGCCCGTCCCGGCATCTAGAACATCTCGGCACTATTAGACAGCAATCAGAGCATCGAAAGAAAGCCCAGTTGCGGACGGCCGACCCTGAGCGACTAGAAGCTCCTAAGGATGCTAACGTTAGTTTTCGAAACAATCGACATAGCTTACAATACTCATCACCGGCAATGGATCGATTTTACCACGAATTTTGCATGCTGAACCACAGTGCTGAAGTGGAACATACTTCAACTACCTGTCTACTCGAACCCATGGTTAGTGGAACGGGGCATACATCGAAGTATTCAATCAATATGCTAAATACCGGAGTTCGTCACCTCTTTTATAATTTCATGAGAATTTCTTCTTTTACTTCTAGGTTTCTTACAAGTGGCTCTCAAGTTATTCTTCTTAATGCAGTATTGAATAATGCATAGATTGATTCAATATTCTATGCCCAGAAAATTCAAGAAAATGTCTAACCAGGTCTTCGAGCGCACCAGGAATCGAATTCGCTACCTCCGGCTTGGTAAAAGTCTATCCTAAAGAATTTGACTTCGAGCATCCCAAACTATCCAAGCATTGATAGATCACTGAGTCGGATGATGCAACACTATTGCAAACCAAAAATAAATGTAGTGATACCGAGTTTTGTATTCACAATTGGACGTGTTTTCAATTAGAGCGCCGATATTTGCGATGAACCGCAAATTAAATCTTGAGAATGAATCACGCTTTCCGCTATGGCATTGCGAAACTAATAAACGCCCGGAGTAACACTAAGCAGCCTCCGTCTCTGTTCCATATAGAAACAATGTGTTACATTTAGTAATACTTAGCTAATAACTTCCTGAAACAGGTAGCATGGAAGTTGTTTGCTCACGTTTTTCTCGTTTCAACAAACAATACTGACACGTGTACTTTTGCCATCCAAACCACGATTACAACTGGCGCATAGTTGTTTCCTGCATACTGGAATAATTAACGGGAGTTAAGTACTGAAGACAAAAATTTATTTAGTTGTATGGTAAACAAACCATCATCAAGCGACTTGCCGAACTTCTAAAAACCACCTAACTTTCAGTTCCATTTAAAATGAACTTGGTCAAGGTTCTTTAAGATATTGCGAGACCGCCACCTTTAAAGCTAGCGAAGTCAATGACGCCTCCAATTTGAGAAAAGAAAACCCACAGCGAATAAAGAATTCCAAACAACACACTGCTTTTGTGCTGCTGGCCGCTGCTGTGAGTCACTATCCCTCGCTTCTACTCGCGCCCGCCCATTCGTTTGTCATCCTCGTATACCGTGTTAACCGTTCTTCGGCGGTGGTTCCTAGGTAGTACGCACACCAACCAATGCCGAAAGAAAACAACACACCGACCGAACAACATCCGAAGGTTGTGAACAATGCAATAAGCCGCGTCGCACGGTACCAGCACTTTCAACTGTTTAAGATGGATTTCAGCAGTGGCTTTTTTTTTCGTTGCAACGAACCACCATCAACACCAGCCATGCCAGCCTAACCTTAGTCGGGACCGTAACATTCGGCCATCATATTTATGCAGGTATGCGTTTCACTACAGACGAAACCTTGCTCAATCAAACAAACGAGAAGTGACTTGCTGCAAACTTAACTATTAATAAGACCATACGTGAGATCCGCTAAGCCCAGTACTCAAGTTTGCTTATTCATAGGCCACTCCTGCAACGAGATCAGCTGCACATCTAGAATGGCATTAACCCCAAGTTGGCGCTGCTGTTGTCTAGCGATCCTCGTTGTTTCTGCTCGTTCGATCGGTAGCTTGGTACACCTGCAACGAACGATTCGACGTCATCGATGGAGGCGTTCTTCGTAGCAAGAAATATTGCAGTTTAATTAAGGGGGGCGTTCATAAATGGTGTCACATATTTAAAATCGTGTCGAAACCAAAATATGGCATGATTATTTCACATCAATTTCTGTTGGACTGTCAACATAACAGTTCTGAAGGTTCTTCTGTTTATCAGTTATACTCAACAATCGGAAACGGTGGCGTTTCGTGGGTGGAAAAATTAACTAAGCATGTTGGAATTTCGAGGCAGTTTCTAATATAATTTTACGTGTACTAGTTTGTTAACAGTTTTGTCGGATTCTGTTGATAGATCGACCGTGAGTGATGTAGCAGATCTGTCCATTTCAAAAATCAAAACGAAAGGCATCGTCTCGATTGATGGCGTCTCGTCGGTTTCCAAAACTGTCTCTGCAATGCCCGAAAGTCTAAGATCAAATAGAAAACTTAATATGGTGTGATGTTACTGATAACGAAACATACGTTGCTGTCGTTTTGGTCGATTTAAAAGTTCAAATATCAAAATTGATAGCAATATTTTGTTTCTGTGACATCAAACTTTAAACTGATGCTGCTATCACTGAGAGCAAATTGATAAATAAATTTGCTGTACATTTTTGCCTGTTGATTCCACTTGATGTTCTGTTAAGACAATGAAAACAAAACTACTATTCTCACAGAAAAGAGGACGCAAATTACAGCAAGATGAAAACTACATTTTTCATCAAATTTGGCAATCGTGAAGTGAAATTTTGATTACAATTCGATGTTGATATCAAAAAAAAGTTTTCAAATTGCTATCTTTATGATGTTAGAATTGACTCGGGTGGTCTTCCATCTTTTATTATGATGTCGACTGAACATTGGCTATTCAATTAAATTTGTTTGAAAATTTGGACTCATTTCCTTCTAAGAACCGAAAGATGTTCACATACGAAGATTCCAAAGAAGTTAACGGAAAATTATTGATTTTTCAATTGGTTAGAAACTCACAAGTAGATTCATAGGAACCGCTAGAATAATGTATGGAGATTTATCAAGAGATCAAAATGAGCTTTGGAGGAATTTCATTGAATAGAATTTCTGGTGATAGTTGAGGAATCTCAAAAAAATACGGAGAAAATTCACAACTAGAAAAGTTCCTACTGATATCTTGACTAAGTGCAAGGCCAGCTGAGAAAAGTCCTTGTAAAGTTCTGATGAGGAAAACTAGCAATACGATCTGTACGAAATTCAATTTAACATTTCGACATGGTGTTTTCATAAGGGCCAATGTCGCAAACGTAAACAATGGTTTCTTCTGTAAATTTCTTGAAAATGCCACTTCCTCAAGTAAACTACCACTTCTATTGTAAAGGAGAACTCCATGTCGATTTCTTCAAAATATAATTGAGAAGTAGTTTTCAAAACACCTTCTATAACAAATCATAAGAATGTCTGTGGGAAGCTCAAAGTTGTTGAAGCCTAATATGCTGTTGTTTATACGTCACTTGGAGAAAGTCCACTGCCTACAACAGCACACTAAAGGTTGTCCACGTTAATATTGAAACACAAAGACAGCTATTTCTTAAATCAGTCTTTTATTCAATTGTAAAGTTTTGCCATGTTCTCTTGATTCAACTTGTGCAATAAAATCCAAATGCCCTTACTTTTCTCTGAAAACTCTCCATGAAATTTTGTACAACATTAGAATCGACTAATTTTCGTACATTGACCCATCTTTTCTTCAATTCATGATTTTTTTACTGCCTTTTAATGTTTGCGTGATTTCTGCTTCATAATAGCCCACTATTTTTTCGATCGGTCTACACTCTGGGGTTTTCGGAGGATTAAGATTCTTGGGTACGAAGTTGACCTTATTTTCCTTACACCATTCCAGCACCGGTTTTGATTAGTGGCATGACGGCAAGTCAGCCCAAAAATTCGATGAGCTCTTGTACGACCTCCATAACGGAAGGAGAAGTTCTTGTAGACGTTGCCTTAAATGCACTAGGTACGCGGCCTTCTGGCCGTAGTTTTCCCAAGGTCCTCATTGAGATCGGCTGACCCTGCTACAACAAGCCATCACGTAGGCTATTCTCTCAGGACTGATTGTTGTTTTGTGTATTACATACGCGGAGTAACGATCTATGATGAAATTTGTCAGAAGCAGATAATTTCTCATCTCCATGCGAGGCTCAGCAATTTATTGCTAGAACGAATAGAAATGAAGAGAAAGTGTTGATAGTTCCTTATAGGGTAACGGCAGGCTTTGAACGTGAAAGATACAGGTTTGAAAACGAGCGGTGGGCATTGAACGGTAGTATCCGGTCAGGCACATGACCCTTTACCATACTACTCAATGCAGGGTAGACAAGGGGGAGGATACCCCCTTGACTGGTAAAAAGTTATGCAACCGATCGTGCTCTTATACTACCTATTGCTTTGATCTAGTGATTTGTCCCTCTCCTTCTCTCAGAACAACCTGCTGAGAATAGTCATGCAGCCATAGGTAATCCTTGCACTGATGGTGGGTTCTTATCACATCACATCGAATCACATTGCCTTAAATGCACTAGGTATTCATGATTGAAGTGTCACGAATAGGGCACTTTGCATCCCGCACGTACAAACCATCTTGTAAAACCATGAATTTTTTGGCAAATTTCGAGTTTTTTTTGCTTCTATTGATGCTCTGAGACATCGAACTTCAGTGTCTTACAGTGTTGAACTGAAGGCCTGGAATTCGTTGGAAGTCCACCTTTATGTATGTTTGATCATCCATTTCGCAACATTTTTTCGTCAGCATCTACGTGTGAAGCTTGTGTGCCCGGGATACTTAACTGCCACATGCTGCTGCTCGTTACGATATGGTACCTTTTGGACTTTGAACGTACGTAGTACAATCCGATTCTTTACCTTTCGTTCAAAACTTTTGGTCAAGGTTAGCATTTTTTGCAATATCCCGGAAATTTGTGGGAGTGGCAGTGAAGCAAGGATGCGCCAAAGCCAAGTCTTTCCATTTTGCCACAGCGATATCATGGTTGGTTCTGTCGAAGGCCAAGTAGATCCATGTAGACAACGTCCGTTTGTGAACCAGATGAAATCCCATCCATGAGGAAGGAAGTGATTGATAGAAGGTTTGTGGTCGTTGAACGCTTCGGCATGAATCCATGTTGATCGTCGCTGATATATTGCTTCCCGTGGAAAAATACGGGTTCCAAAACGGTCAGCTCAAACAGCTTAGAGGCTGCGCACAAGCTCGAAATTCCGCGATAGTTATCAGCATTTCTCCTCCCTTTTTGTGCACGTTAAACATGTACGCTTCCTTCCATAGTGTTGGAAACTTACCGGCCGTCAATGATGACCGATAGATGTGGCATAATGGTGCAGTCAGCGAAGCAATGCAATGTTTTAGAAACACGGATGGAATGTCGTCCGGTCTAGCACTGCTTGACGTCTTCAACTTATTTGCCGCAGCAACAATATCTGCATCGACAACGGACTCAGCGATAACCCCGTTCCGAGAGATGGATAAAGGTAAACCGTTCTCCATGCGTTGCTCATTGATGTGTCGCCAGAACACCTTAGGATTATGGTTCAGTTTGCGCTGGTGGTCCGAGAAGCACCGTCGAGCCAGCTGCTTGCATCGATGGTTGAGTGTTCACCTATGGACCGCCCTCCTTTTTTATTTCAGCCTGCGCAAGACATCAGTCTGCCATGGTACTTTGTTCGAGGCTGGAGAGACTTTCTTTGGAACATATCTGTCGATCAAGTAGCTCAAAATGTTGGAGAACGTGGTAGTGGCATTATCGACGTCGTTCATGTCGAGGGTTTCTTTCCAGTAAATACTGCTAAGCACATCAAGAATGCTGTCGAAATCTGCATTGCAGAAGTCATGGTATCATGGTATGCATTGCAGAAGTCATGGCTGGATAACAGTACAATAGCTTGTTCGATCAGTTCACTAGTCACGAGATTGAGAAGAAGTGTTAGATGATGAAGCATCTGTTTTACTAGTGCAGATGGGGCTAGCATGGCATCTTGTTTGCTGTTCAACATTGCTTTAGAAGGTGTAATTCGCAGAACGGAGAAAGATACAAGTACTTACACTTCCAGGAAGTTGGTCCATCTTTTTGGTTTCGTAGATTACTTTTATATCGTATCAGCAAAACTATGGGAAATTCGTAGACAAATTCGAGTATTGGGGTGAATTGGTGGCCGCCGACAACGACACTAGCATAAATATACAAATACGCATTATGGTTGGAAACGGTGCCTACTTTGAACTTCGAAGGACACCTCGATCGATTAGAGTTCGCAGCACTACCAAGTTGACCATTTACAAAACATTGTCCTCTATGGTAGTCCTGTACGGTCACGAAACATTGACTATGTTCGCAGAAGAGATGGAAAACTAAACTTAGAGAAGGCGAATGAATCACGAAAGCAAGAGTTGGTGGGAGAATCTTTCATCGTCAACCGCAAAAATCGGTCGACTTCGATGGTCTGGCTGAGTCGCAATGATGTCGGAAAACAGCCCGGTGAAAACGGTTCTCGATAACGGACCGACTAGTTCAAGGAGAAAAGGCACGCAACGGGCAAATGGGATAGATCAAGCGAAAGCAACCGGCAAACCCTTCGCAGACTGCGAGGTTGATGAATTGCAGTCATGAACCGTATAATTTGGAGACGGCTTCTGTGTACAGTAAAAGCCACGCCGGTATTGGCCCGACTGTACGTACGTACGCTCAAAGTTTCCTGACAAATCCGTAGATGTCCATTCGAATATTGAAAACTCCGTAGAAATCCTGAAAAGTGTCGTGTAGTTGAAACTTAAAACATTTGGATTGTTTGTAGAATTTCTAGTGAACCGTAAAATTGTGAGAATGTGAGATACTTTTTTCGACGAATTCGGTAGTTCTAGGCCACGGGAACCATATATGTTCTATCATCTGCTTCTAGAACGCATTTTTTGTTTTGCCCAACATCATATAAACCTTCTTAGATGCTTCCACGGGTTAAAAGATATCACCAGCACCACCAGCCAAGCGCTGCGTTCTTAGCTGGTAGTGCAACCTGGGCACTGTTGTCCATCTAGATCTAACTACAGCTAGAGGAGGTTGAAATGCTGTATCGCGTCGGCTGGCAGCCCCATCAACGCGGTGTAGTCACGAAAAATGGAAGTATTCTTTATGCGGTGTATGGTTTCGGATCATCCATGGAATTGATCAATCTAAAGCTCAATGACAAACTAAAAGTTTGGTCGTGTACGTTTGTCTCATAATCTGCTAGTAGACTAGTTTGTGATCATAGCAATCGACATTTTTGGTTGATTGTTTTCGAGAGAGAATGGGTAAAATGAAGGAGCGGGTTGAGGAAATTGACGTTTGCAGTCAACCGTGAAATGGCCTATTTCTTTAAGCCTTCCCACAAATGCACGGAATCGCACGCATACAAAATTGTTAAGTTATATACAGATTGCGGAGCTTAAGAAAACATTTTTATGATCGGAAAGCAATCCGCATGCTTTTAATAAGTCCCTGCAATTGGGAACTTTATTCCATGGCTATGACATTTGTTGTGGCTATGCTTGCTTCTGAAGGTATGTTCCGATAGATCAGAAGTAAGCAGAGGGATTAACGTCTAAATATTGGCAGCTTTAATTAAAGATTACATACACCTTCATCAAATGTCATAGGTGCTGACTAAACTGCTTAAAACCCGTCCCGTATCCGTATTTATTTCACATGTATTTAATATAATTTTTTTTTCTGTTCCTAATCATTTGTATATTGAAACTTTGCAAACTTTGCAAAAAGTATATCTCGTGAACCGAAATGCGTACAGTGTATTGAGTATAAAGTTTTCTACACTGAAAATTTATTTTCGTTTATATTACGAAATCAAAGGTAGGGCTAACAAATCTATTCGTTGTTTTCTGCAGCGAAACTGATTTGTACTTTTTAATAAGCTACCTTCGTATTTAATGCCACACACGCAACTGTCACAAGCACTAAGCATTTGTTGACAAAGAAAGAACATTCGTTCATTCTACGAAAACAATGCAAAGAGCTACGAGTAATTTATTACCAATAAAAAAGAAACGTTTCTCTGGTGGTTGCATGAACGACTGACAGATCTACTTTATCGGCTCAATTAAAGAAAAAAAAAGCGTAACCGACAAGTTGTTGTTCGTGACATGGGATTCGATCCTACATTTTCAGGGAGAGCTGTTATTGAGTCCGTGGTTGATCTCACTAGGCCATGTTGACTCGTGTAAAGTTACTTGATTATTGTGCATGAGGTTCTAACTCTCGACGGCGCTTCCATTACTCTTTTGGGATAAATTAATGCTTCCCATCATCCCAGCAGGAACACCAACACTTATGAGTACGTTCGAAGAGAAGCAGCTGGTTGGTCTTCACGAATTTCATTTTGTACATTGTACAAAAAAGGTGTAATGATAGCATTTTGTTAGATGACAAGCGATATGAATGTTTCATACAATTTACGAGACATTGGTTCTATGAACAAAATCCATGTTTACGAAACGAGTGAAAGCTAATTTACGAAAATAATTTTTCAGTGTAATATTTATTGTGTGAAAAGAGAAAACGTTAAAACGGAGAAAACAGAAATCGTAACTAAGGAACGTTATGAGCTTTGCCGTACTAAACAACTCTAGAGAAATATTTAGAAAGGTCGTATTCCTCTTCAGGCTTTCTCATAGGCTTTCTCGTACGTTATTCACTCAGCTGTAAAAATATTTAACGCTGCGTTTGACATACAGGATGGTAGAATTGAACTTGCTTAATTTATGCTCTGATTTTATATGTACTCAGGTATCCAATGAGGAACTCCTAAGCGTCTTTACGGCAGCCCATCAAGCAATTAAGTCACCTTAAATGCAACATAAATGCCGCTTTTGGCCCAATATACGGCTGCTTTGCTGCAATGCTACGGTAATGCTTCTTAAATGCTATTTTGCATTCGAAATGCTTATTACAGGCTACAAGCATTTAAATAGCATTTGAAATCCAACTTTACAACGGATAGCATTCAAGATGCTGGTATAATTCTAATATAAAGCTTGTAGCATCAAAAATGCAGATTTAGGGTTGATTTACTGCATATGCTAATGCTTATTGGTTACCTGGGTACTAGCGCCAATTGTAGCATGGAAACTCAGTCTGACAACCACAGGCTCTCCTCCCTGTTTTATTTGATCAAGCTATAAAAAATCACTGATTGTCCTCATTATGCCACTTTACGAAGGGCAAAAAAATGAGGATATAAAAAATCTTCTTCCAACAAGATTTTACAATTGGTAAAAAAGCGAGCTGTTTAATATGAGGATACCACAATGGGACTCCCTGGGCATACGATATGATTGTACTTGTCACACAATCATACTAATGCAAGGTACCATTCTTCGGCATCGAAAGCTCTTAATTAATAACTGTGAAAGCCCATTTAGAACACTAAGTTGAGAGCAAGCAATATGCTAACTGCGAAATCAATAAGCATGAAACGCTAAAGAAAAAGACCATAGTGGGCGGAGACGAACCCGCCCTCTATTCACAAAATGTTAGCAATGTATAGTTCTCATTCCCACCGTTTCCATCCAGGCGGTTTCAAACGGGTGCCCTGATGGTCCCTCCCATTCCTTAGTATTAGCTTGATATATTTATATTTCGATTCGAAAAATATATTATAACAGATGACTAAAACACGTTTAAAGGTTTGTCTAGTACTGTCACACGGCAACTTCAAAACTTGCCGTAGCCTTTAAAAGCACCCACTGCATAACCCTTACTTCTCATGTTGGAAAAATTAGGTCTTCTCATATAAAATTCAACGATTCCAGTAAGGAATCTTTCCTAGGTTGGTAAATCATTTATCCAGAATAAAAGCGAATAGGTTGGTAAATGATTTATCCGGAATGTTAGTCGAAAGCGGATTTCACTACGTCGTAATTAAAAATGCTTTTTATACTTACGAGATTCCTTCCGTCCTTGAAGACTTTCTCAATTTGCTGAAAATATTCTATTGAAGGTACCAACACGGATTTGGTTTTGCCCGGAAAAAAATGGATCGAAATCCGCACAGCTGAAATTTTGTCAAATTAAGGTAACTCAAGTGATTTGATGATCAAACCGATATTCATAATTCTTGTTCCATAGATCTTTGTACATGCAGTCCTTAAAAGTCCGAAATAGGCTTTGAAGATAATTTATAGTAGGGTTGGTTTTATTAACAGATTGAAAAAAAAACTAACAAATTTGAGAAGTTCAACCGACACATGATTCAATTTATATTTTCCTCGGTTTTATTTTGCAGCTTACGTCCTTATTCTCGACGTCCAAGTAAACAAAAGAACATGAAATTGTTTATAAATTTTGAATAGCTATCTTGATTTATTTATTAAACTAAACAAGTTCATCCAAGTGCACAAATACGTTTAAAAAAATTTCCCATACCGGGAATCGAACCCGGGCCTTCTGGGTGAAAGCCAGATATCCTAGCCACTAGACCATATGGGATATAGGATGTTTTCAGTTGAAAATCGAACACAACCTTTCGACTTCCTCTGCAGGAATTCCCAATCAACCACTAATGCTCGAGTGGCACCATCCGAGTTCGTTAGAGGGTTAATTTAAAATTAAAAAATCGCAGAATGCTAAGCAATCGTCGACTATGTACTGATGTGCACAAAGCAAACAGAAAACGGTTCTCCAATTATATTTCTGGTCCCACGCCAACATGTGGACGCGGCAAGCAAGAAAAAAAAACAGTTGGATCGTAGATCAAAAAGTACACATACACTTCCACCGGACACACGTACACAATTAACAATCAATTTACGAGGTGGTAGTGGAGAACGAAATACCTTTGCCGCCACACTCCGCGTAGACCAAGCGGCAGTCAGCGGTCGGTTTCGCACGTGGTTTACCACGATGATTCGACAAATATTGTTGTTTGGCTTTGTATTTACATTCCACCCATTGATGGGTGCCTAGTGGCGGAGAACATGACCCATACTACCCGAAAAACGCGAATGTTTAGTACTTACAAGAAATAACAGGTTACCACTGGATGAGAACGCAAGCGGTTTGTTGTGCTTATGTCATCCGCCCAACTTTGGTCGGATCATACGATCGCGGGGTGATACTGCGGGTGACACACAAAGAAGGTCAATGCTTCACGACGTAGTGGTACGCATGCGAGATTCAGTCAGAGGGTTACAAACGGCGTTGATTAATACGTTTGCCCTAAGTGATTCATCTCTACAAGATGGAAGGGATTTCACAAGTTGTTTGAAGCAGAACGGATCCCAAGTCGTGTACTGGTTACGGCTATAAAAAAAAGTACATCGAGTGTATTGATTGCTTGAAATATACAACACATGTGCCAAAAACTGTCAGCATCGTGCACGTCATGCATTGATTACGCAAATACATATCGATATTTTGGGAGAGAACTGCAAAAAAAACCCTGCGAGAACAACCCGAATGAAAAGTGTTCATATAGGAACTGCAGAGGCAATAATTTAATGAGTTGATTAATACAAAACTATAACATTGAGTGTTGACAGTGGAATGTTTTTTTCCCGCTTGTTTGCTATTCATGAGTTATTTTTATCCGGGGTTTCCTAAGCTAAATCTACCGAAAAAAAACAGTATCCGTCTCAAGCACAGGCAATAGAAATCGGCAACCGGGTTATTGAAGCTGCCCCAAGCCGGCAAGTTTTTGTACGGCTTTGCATGGCAAAGCCCGGAGGCGAAAATAAGGTTACTGTCACGGGTTCGCCTTTCGCTATTTCATCTATTTATTGGCATCATGTTGCATATCAATGGACGCAGTCTATTAGTGTGTAAATGTGCGTGAAACGCGCTATATTCATGAGTCATCCACATGATATTAATCGTGAGTTGGGGGAGAACGGCAAGTCACGGGCACGCGGATTCAAGGTCATCATCCATGATGCCATGTGCGATGTGACAGTCAAGGCGGTTAGAGAGCGGTTGATGCAGTGGAATTTGTACGACCGGTTGGTGTCTCTTACATATCTTACAAGCTGCGCGGGGGGTGTTGTGTTGTGCAATCGGATATATTTTACACGAAGTGACCGGATGGATGGTGTTGTGGTTGATTTTCAATCACGTACGCGATTGCAAATATCGATAGCTCTGTATAACAAGTTTTTATCAATAAGTACAAAACTGATGTTTCTCTATTCTAGGATTTGAAATCAGAGTGGCACCTGGTGGACTACTGTGAAACATTCTGGTGCTTACCGAAATGATGAAAAAATATATTTTGGAAAATGTATCGTAGCGGATGGAGAATTAAAACTTACTTCCGGAGCAATTTGCGATGAAGAATGTAAAGAAAAGGGGAATGTTGATTGTAATATTGGAAGTAGAATCTCAAATCATAATTTACATATAAACATATGAATTCATACATAATATAGCATACAGACAGAGAACAGAGCTAGCTTCTGGTTCATATACACCAATATATTCTCATACAAAATAAAACTCTTTTTATTTCAAACCGATAATCCATATTAAATTGATAACTTTACCCATTATATTGCAATATAATACTGATCAACTACAGCATATGTTTTGGAATAGCACCCTCAGCTTGACCAGCTCCAGACGTTTTTCGAAACCGTCACAGTGCCGCCTTCCGTCGGCATTTCGTCACTTCCGCCGACATTTCGTCCCAAATTCGTTTGATTACGGTTTTGAATTGGTTGGAAGACGCCTTGTGGCTATTTACCTTCGCCAGCTTGTATGACCATACGAAATAATCCAAGGGATTCAGATCTGGTGAACTGGGAGACCATTCCTTCTTGTCCAAAAAGTCGGTCAAATTTTCTAGGCACCAGCCCTGAACGAGATTTGCAGTATGCGATGGCGTTCCGTCCTGCTAAAACCCATAGTGATCATCTCCAAACACCTCTTGTAAATATGGCTTGACAACTTTCTCTAAAACTTCTGTTTTATAATATACGGCATTCACTTTAACGCCTTTTTCGATGAAAATCAGTTGTAATTTGCCTCGCTTGTAAATTCCTCCCCAAACCATCACTGACGCAGCACTTTGGAACCGTGGAATATTCCTATCACTCTATGGAGCAGTTCTTGAAGAGAGAGCCCACAATCTGTTGTTCTGGACATTGTGGGATTGTTGCAAAACGAATAACTTTTCGTCGGAAAAGATAAATTCTTCCCAACCGTCCCGCGACAATAGCAGACTTGCTCTTTCGAGTCGTTTCTGCTTGGAAGGTCCAGAAACTCCGTGAACCTCACGTTTCTTGAAAACTTGGAATTCGAGGTCATTTTCTAGTATATTGTGCATTGACGATCTCGAAACATTCAGATCTGCGGCCATTTTACGTACAAAGCGCTGTGATTTTCGTCTAATCCGTTCCCTGACCACTTTAACAACTAGTGCAGTTCGGTCATCCAACGAGCAGGTGTGACGGTACCTTCGGATGGTTCGGTACACAAAATCCCGCTTCACTCCGAGGTTTTTAAAATTTATGAAAATAGCGCCCGGTCGCTCACCTTTCAAAAACATTTTTATCACCACAGCACGAAACTCCTACATCGCTGGTAAAAGATAAACATCGAATGAAAACAATCGGACATAACCTAAAAGCGTTTGTATAAACAAAGTGCAAAACTCCCTCTCCATGGCTGGATTTTGTACCTGGACGCTGGTGGGAGGGCCTAATCTCATGTTAATGATTCATTGGAGATAGCTGATTTATGATAGATGTCGCTAGGTCATGTCATTGTATGACCTTCTACTCTAATGAACCATTCATGGGAGAGCCAAAGGTCCAGCCACACAAAGTAGTGATAATATCACACTCGCTCCTCTTTCTATTTAATAGCCGCGTCGTAGCACGCATGTATAAAGGCACTAAAGCTGAGTGTGATATTGGCGGATTGGGCCGCAAATCACTAAAAAATTAATAATAGATAGATTTATTCAATTTTGAAAACATTTAATATTCAATTTGAGGTGGAAGTTTGAACTGTGTCATAGAATTTCCTATGCTTCTAGACCGTGGCCATAAGTGTTGTGGTTTTGTGGGATGCGGAGGGCCCGTTTAGGAACTCAGATATCGTATCACTAGGGTTTGTCATAGGTGTGTTTATTCAGAATGAAAGAGGTGTGCTACCGGCGGGTTTTGCCGCAATTTACGCTTAGACGAGGCTAAAAATACTTTGTAGACGCCTGACTTCAAGTAGTTAAGGGGCACGACAGGAGGTGCGGTCTTCATTGGCGTGGCAATTCTTGCATTGTTGTTTATTCATGGATTGTCATTAACTAAAATAAAAAAATACCTAAATTGCAATGCTAATTCTAATTCTAATATAAATTATAATTTAAATATGTGCGGTATACGACAGCCGACTTTCAAATTATAGCAAATCATAGAGAGATGTTAAAGGGTGATACGGTCAAAATTTGGTCAAGGAAAAACGCGTGTAAATCGGTGAAATCGTTTATTTAAAAAATCAAATTAAATTTCTTTTTCAAGTTCAATTAGTATAAAATTCAGGAAAAATATTCAGTTAGGCTTCCGCTTTTCCAAATCCGAATTGCCGGGCCTTACGCTTGACCCCTGCCATCAGATTTTGTACAGCCACCTTGTCCACCTTCTTCGCCGCAGAAAGCCAGTTTGCCTTGAACTTTTGGTCTTCTTTAGCAGTTTTCCGCTTGACAATAGGTTCCGCTTGACAATAGCCCAGTATTTCTCAATTGGGCGGAGCTCTGGCGTGTTGGGAGGGTTCTTGTCCTTGGGAACCACCTGCACGTTGTTGGCGGCGTACCACTCCATGGCCTTTTACCGTAATGGCAAGATGCCAAATCCGGCAAAACAGTACGGAACAACCGTGTTTCTTCAGGAAAGGCAGCAGACGTTTATTCAAACACTCTTTCACGTAAATTTCTTGGTTGACAGTCCCGGAAGCTATGAAAATGCTGCTTTTCAAGCCACAGGTACAGATGGCTTGCCAAACCAGATATTTCTTTGCGAACTTTGACAGTTTCGTGTGCTTGAAAATATCTGCTACCTTTCCCCTTCCTTTTGCCGTATAAAACTCCTGTCCCGGAAGCTGCTTGTAGTCGGCTTTGACGTAGGTTTCGTCGTCCATTACCACGCAGTCAAACTTCGTCAGCATCGTCGTGTACAGCCTCCGGGATCGCGCTTTGGCCGTCGTATTTTGTTTATCATCGCGATTTGGAGTCACTACCTTCTTGTAAGTCGATAGTCCGGCTCGTTTTTTGGCTCGATGCACGGTTGTAGACGATACACCCAGCTTATTTGCGGCATCTCGGAGAGATAGGTTAGGGTTTCGCTTGAAACTACCGGCAACTCTCTTTGTCGTCTCAGCGGCTTCCGGTTTTCGATTCCCCCGATCCAGACTTCCTGACTGTCGACAAACGTTCCCCAAACACTTTAATTACATTTGTAACGGTTGATTTGGCAACTTTTAGCGATTTTGCCAACTTTGCGTGCGAGTAGTCGATTTCGCGATGCGCGAGCAAAATTTTGATACGCTGCTCTTCTTGCTTGGACGGCATTTTGACAACTGAAGAGTGAATTCCAAAATCAAAATAGGAGCAACATTCTACACACACACACCTTCAAAATGAGGGGTGTTCAGGTTTTTTAAATGCAAAATTGAAAGAAATACGTCAAGTTGATATTGACCAAATTTTGACCGTATCGCCCTTTACTTTGATATAGCAACTTGCAGCGTAAAAACAACATGAAATGTACAGTGGCATCTCAAATAGCTTGGTAACATTGATACGAACTACAGGGAATGGCTCTCTCTATCTTTTCGGGATTTGCCGTATATCATTGTAATGCAGAATTGCAAATTAACGATTTTATGATCACTTTCACTTTTTTTTTTAAAACACAATTTAAAAAAAACTTATTGAGCGTAGAACGATTGTGATTGGGAAGCGAGGATAATTTCAAATTATCACTTCATTTGATCACTTTTTAATATAAAAAATAAAACATTGAAACACTTTTTTCAAATAATCACTGGTAAACGCGAGTAAATTCCTTTAAATTCCATTGGAGAAGACTTGTCTTCTGACAGATAGGCCTATTTCGTCTGCGACTAACAGACTTCTTCTGTGTCAAGTGCTCGACTTATGATTTTCTTTTTGTAGTATTTTTACCCGGTCCAAAACGCCCTACCTTAACCACCTACCCTAACCTATCCTTGTTCCTTCCACGGAGTTCATGTGGTCTGAATAGACTAGTTCGCCATTACCCCTCCTTCACCATCGGCTTTGGACTGACTTGCGCTCTTATTGCCCCACCAATTGCTGCAAAATTAAAAATGAAATTGTATAAACATAGTGCAAAACTAGACCAACACATACGTGAAGCATGTTGAGTAGTTGCACGGCACCAATGCAAGGAAAAAGTGTATGAGCATATATAGGACACGGTGTATAATACTGATGAAAATTCGTTCGTTGTTCATTGAATTTTGCACATTTCAAACAAAAGTGTATCCCTATACTATTCACCTATTTTTGACATTATCATAGATTTCGCCTTCTACTTTTCGCCGTTGTTTTGATTATTTTTTCAGTATCGCCTTTTACGTTACGCCAAATTTATGTTTTGATTTAAATTACGCCTTTCACTTGGTCAACAATCAATATGGTGTAAATCGTACAGTAAAATATTGTGATAATAAAACAACACTACAAAAACTCAAATATCCAAAGAAATCTAGAACGAATTTTCAATAGGTTGTAAGTAACATAATGCTATCGACCACATTAATTTTTTTATTAATTATTTATTTATACAGCCTCAATCGAATCAACTTTACAGAGCCAAATTTTCATATTTTAATACATCATTTATCTTAAAACTGAAGTTAGGGGGATAGAACCGATTACTCACGGCCGTCTCGAGGTTAATAGGAATGACAATCGACCACATTATACAATATGCAAAAAAAGTTTATCCACCCCCTATCAATTTACGTTTTGTTTTTGTTTTTCTGGTGAAAATCAGTTTAGTTTGATGAGTGTTCCTCCATGATTTATCAATTTATGTTTGTTTATCACATTGCCATTGAAAATACGGCGTTTCAATCGTTTCTGCTGATGAATTCTGCTTACGCAAAAAAAATGAAAACAACCCCAAACGGATACTACGATTTAAAGGGCGATACGGTCAAAATTTGGTCAATATCAACTTGACGTATTTCTTTCAATTTTGCATTTAAAAAACCTGAACACCCCTCATTTTGAAGGTGTGTGTGTAGAATGTTGCTCCTATTTTGATTTTGGAATTCACTCTTCAGTTGTCAAAATGCCGTCCAAGCAAGAAGAGCAGCGTATCAAAATTTTGCTCGCGCATCGCGAAAATCCGAGCTACTCGCACGCAAAGTTGGCAAAATCGCTAAAAGTTGCCAAATCAACCGTTACAAATGTAATTAAAGTGTTTGGGGAACGTTTGTCGACAGCCAGGAAGTCTGGATCGGGGGGAAATCGAAAACCGGAAGCCGCTGAGACGACAAAGAGAGTTGCCGGTAGTTTCAAGCGAAACCCTAACCTATCTCTCCGAGATGCCGCAAATAAGCTGGGTGTATCGTCTACAACCGTGCATCGAGCCAAAAAACGAGCCGGACTATCGACTTACAAGAAGGTAGTGACTCCACATCGCGATGATAAACAAAATACGACGGCCAAAGCGCGATCCCGGAGGCTGTACACGACGATGCTGACGAAGTTTGACTGCGTGGTAATGGACGACGAAACCTACGTCAAAGCCGACTACAAGCAGCTTCCGGGACAGGAGTTTTATACGGCAAAAGGAAGGGGAAAGGTAGCAGATATTTTCAAGCACACGAAACTGTCAAAGTTCGCAAAGAAATATCTGGTTTGGCAAGCCATCTGTACCTGTGGCTTGAAAAGCAGCATTTTCATAGCTTCCGGGACCGTCAACCAAGAAATTTACGTGAAAGCGTGTTTGAATAAACGTCTGCTGCCTTTCCTGAAGAAACACGGTTGTTCCGTACTGTTTTGGCCGGATTTGGCATCTTGCCATTACGGTAAAAAGGCCATGGAGTGGTACGCCGCCAACAACGTGCAGGTGGTTTCCAAGGACAAGAACCCTCCCAACACGCCAGAGCTCCGCCCAATTGAGAAATACTGGGCTATTGTCAAGCGGAACCTAAAGAAGACCAAAAAAACTGCTAAGGACGAGCAGCAGTTCAAGGCAAACTGGCTTTCTGCGGCGAAGAAGGTGGACAAGGTGGCTGTACAAAATCTGATGGCAGGGGTCAAGCGTAAGGCCCGGCAATTCGGATTTGGAAAAGCGGAAGCCTAACCGAATATTTTTCCTGAATTTTATACTAATTGAACTTGAAAAAGAAATTTAATTTGATTTTTTAAATAAACGATTTCACCGATTTACACGCGTTTTCCCTTGACCAAATTTTGACCGTATCACCCTTTAAGTGTGTTTTACAGAGTTTAAGTGTGCATCCTGCTACTTTTTCGAAAGTAAACCTTGTGTCTAGCTGTCATTCAGAAAAGCATAAATTTCGATCAGCATCCGAAATTTAATTATTGAACAACACAAAACTGGCAAAAGCTACCGTGATATTGCCGATATTGTACAGCTTAACAAAGATACGGTCGCTAAGATTGTGCAGATATTCGAAAAGTTAAGCGATCGGGGCGTCCTTCAAAGACAACTGGCCGAATTGACAGAACTATCGTGAAGAAGGCGGAGCTGGACCGGGGACTATAAGCTCCGAAAATTGCGAAACAGATTGAAAGGGAGCTTTCCATTCAACTGACATCACAATCCGTACGAAACTGTCTTCATAAGGTTCGAACGAGGCTTTGCGGTCCCGCCACAGTCCGTCTGGTTGTGGTATGGGAGACAAATCATTGCCAGATATTTAACGGATGAATTCTCGGGGTTTTTTCATTAGGGCGAATCTAACATTGAGAGATTCTCTCCGGTCTCGCTCTCTTACAGCGCCGTTATAAAACTTTCGAGGGGTCCTTTAGTACAGATCGCAACACAACAGTGCTGGCTTGCATACACTACAAATTGTAGAGTGAAAAACGTAAAGGTAATTGGGATTTGAATGAAAAAGAAAGTAATCAAAGAGAGTTTCTCAATGTTAGACTCACCGTAACGAAGAAAAACAACCCTAGAATTATTTTCCAACGCGTTATATTATCACCGTCCTTTTCAGGACGATCAATTGACTTTAACAGTATGAGTATCTGTTTGAGTAAAATTTGTATAATTTAACCTATGCCACCATTGAATAGCATAACCCAGAAAGAAAGGCGTCAAGAAAATAAAATATGAAGAAAAATGTATATATGTATTATATGTAAAATAATAATTCAGCGCCAACATTAGACTAGGGCGAATCTACTTTTGTAAACAATGGCTTTCGTAGTTATTAAGGTCACAAATACAAATTAAGCACTCCTTAAGGAAGAGGAGCTTTATCTCTATCCCCTGATATATTCAATTTGAAGGAATTGTATTCTACTTCCGATAAATTAGCAAACGAAGTGTTTGTTTACAAATGTAGATACGCCCTAATCAAATCTTGGTGCTGAATTGTTTCATTGGATCTTGTTACTTTTCCAATGCTTAGATTTTCCGTGGGCATAAAAAAACAAGAGAGTGATAAGTTTCATTGTCCAGTTTGACTACTACGTTCGCAGAAAAAATTTCTCAGCAAAGGCAGTTGAAGTACGTTGCGGAGTCTCGCAAGCGGAAGCGCGAGGCTATTGAGAAACAACAATAAAAACATAATAAATGCAAAGAGTTGGATTTTAAGTGTATAGATTATACAACTGCATAAAAATACCCAAAATACCCATATCGAGTACCCAAATACTCGAATTACCTTGTTCAATAATTATCAACCATATGTGTTATGGTATGTATTTATTATTTGAATAATACCATTATTACTATACATCAACGCGGTCGTACAAGATTCTTGCGGTTATATCCCTGATATAACCCACCTCTGATTTTTTTACTTCATAGTTTGTTTAGAGTGATTTGAACTTTTCAATCAGAGAAACGAAAAGTCGTTGTGAGAATATCACTAATAATCTCACATACACCCTGCATGCCATCAAATACTAAAATCTTCTTTATCTTCTCTTTTTTATATTATTAATTTTGCATGCAGCCATCATGGCCACGTGTGGTTGTGCAGTCTAGTCAAGCATTTGGTCCGCCAACCCTGCACGTGGATTAGGTACACACTACCTAAATGTCATGTAAATATCTGTCCCCTGAGGCCGACACATGCAAGCGTCCCTTAGAACTTAAGAATAAGTTGAAAGAGATAAATTCAATATATAAGTTCCCAAACTTTTTACAAATATGAATTACGTCTCGTGTAAAATTCATAATTTCTAAGTTTGTAGTAAGTATACGAAAAACCAAAGGTGCATGCGCATCATTGAGGTAAACTCTTCAAAAACAAAATATTTAGGGTTGCAAAGGGATTTTGAGACGCGATTATTAATGAATACAAATTATGCCTGGAAACAAATACATATACAGTATCATACACAAAAAAAAAAGAACAGACCATAATGACATACAAATTACTATGAATAAGCCAAGACACAAAAATACACAGTACACTGACGAAAATTCAACATGGACAAAATTATACATAATACATGCAAGTAACTAAGCAATTCAGAAACGTTTCTGCATGATTCAAGGGGAATCAAAATTTTTCAGTATCCTAAATAAAGGGAGTTGTTTGGAACACTGAAAAAGTATTAGATTAAAATTGTAACCTACAGAAGTTTTTGATCAACACCTTGAAAAGCAGTATTTTCTTATCAAAATAATCCCACAACAGATTAACGAAAAATACGAACAGATTTCGCAGAGCATCCTCAGAAGTGATTTCCTATTGGATTTTGGCTAAAATCTGTCATTTATACTCTGAAAAATAATGGAAATTACATGAGCTGTTATTGTATAAGAATCAAATTTCTTGTCATGTAAATCAATAAATGGCTGAAATTGATGTGCAAATAGATGTAAATCCTAAACTATTGTCTGTCACATAAAAGTAAACACAATACGGTGCAAAATAGTGTCTTTTGATGCAATATCACATCACGAGCTGGCAAACTGGTCAAGCGTTTTTAGTTTTGTGGTTTATTACACTCAAAATTACACGACCGTGAACTTCGTAATTCAATGTTTGTAAAAATTCGTAATTCATGTTTATAAAAAGTCGGGGAACGTAAACAACGATTTCGTGTAAAATTGTGTCTCCTGAAACTGACACATAAGCAATTTGACGTAAGATGTGTTTGATTGAATTTATTTGCTCATCTCTTTCAACTCATTCTTATGTGTTAGGACGCTTGCATGTGTCGGTCTCGGGGAACAGAAATTTACAAGACTTTTTGGTAGTGTGTGTCTCCAAGTTGAGGATAGCAGAAATCTTCGGTGGACTGCTGTTAATTTTAAAGGAACTTCTACAAATGGATGCTTAAATAATACGGTTCTTTAGTTTACAACTCTGAACAGCAAATTTGAATCAAATAATCATAATTTCAAGTTTCGTTTATAAGAATTTTAAAAATCTATAATAATAAGTTTTGTTACTGCTGTTTACATCATGGCATGTAAAATCATTGTTCAGTGTTTGCTTAACGTAATTTTAAAACAGGACGTAAATTATATTTCACTTGATATTTTCTAAGTGTGTAGTCGTAACTCTTTCGGGAAGGCTTAATAATGTTAATTTATTCAATTAGAATCCAATCACGATTCGCATTGAAATAAAAAATTAAAGTGCTCACATAAATCTGAACAAGATACGTCCGGACTGCTGAGCATGATTTAAAGGAAAGTTCGAGCACGATCAAATCGAGATCCCAAGTAGATAGGGATTAATTTGGGACCCAACAAAATATTGAGAATCGAATGTTGAGTGAGTTAAAAACCCCGAGCAGATTTTCCTGAGATTTCAAGATTTATTCAAAATTCTAAGAACCCTACTAAGGGGTCTGAAATTTCCATAGTGACGCTCAGAATCCTGAAAAGGTACGGACAAGGTTGCAATCAAGATTCCCGAATGATCCTAAACAAGCTGCCCAGTTGATAAAAGTCGTTTATTTCTCAAAAACCGCAATATATAGACTGTTCCGTAAAATATAAATACACTTTCTTTCTCAAATAAAAAAAAACCATACCGTGATTTCTGATTATTTTATTCTCAAACATAGTAAATAACAATGTTTTCTTTTCATCTTTTTTATTAGACACAGATAAAAAGAAACATTGAATTTTCTGCGTTTTCTAATGCACATAAAGGGAATGCTAGATTTGGCAGAAAATTATAGGATATTTCATGTAAACTCAAGCCAAATATCGCCTGAATCTAGCCTGTTGTATGAAAGATTGCAAACATTGTTTACGCCTCGTTTGGTTTGGAATTAAACGAAGCGAAATTTTACGCGCTTGTTAAAATTAATTATTTTTTTCTGTGGAGTAAAGGCAAGAAGCAAGATCAGGCCAAAAAATTGTAGGCTTGTTATGCTGTTTGATCAAGGGTAGCAAGCATTTTTGCAGACACTCCTTAACGTAGATTTAACCATTCATTGTGACTATAAATTAGAAGAAAAATTAGTAATCTCCATTTAATTCCAACTACCTTTGCTTATCTTCGACAGATACGCGTATTTCGTCTACAATGTGCAGACTTCTTCAGTGTCTCGTACTAATAAATCGACTCGAGTTATTAGTACGGGACACTGAAGAAGTCTGCACATTGTAGACGAAATACGCGTATCTGTCGAAGATAAGCAAAGGTAGTTGGAATTAAATGGAGATTACTAATTTTTCTTCTAATTTATAGTTACAAGGATTCCACTAAACAGCTCAAACCCTCTAGGATTCATTCATTGTGTCTTTCGTAATGAATGGACGAGATATATTTACACATCCGCATATGGTCCGTCCTACAACCTACCCCGCAGTGGGATGTGAGGCAAAAATTGACGTCCATGATTCGAGTACCACTGGATACATGCCCTTTCGCTCAATTTTCCTAAAATAAAAACATCTGTTCAATTTCCAGCCTGCCGCACACTGACGGAACTTACAACACCTTCTCTTCACATCTTTCATTCTAGCCAAAAACATTAATGTTCACTCTTGATGCCTCATGGTGATGTGCGAACATCTCCTTCTACATCATAATCGTTACTCCACGCACGGAGAATACATAACATAACAATTAATGTATATAACATCTTTTTAATTTGGATGTAAACAACAGGACGCAGCCAAAAGATGGTTGAATACTGCACGCGTATTGAGTTGACGGTTAATAAATCATTAGTGTATTTATAATTATCGGTACAGTCTATAGGTCTGATATACGGCTATTAGAGCAGTTCTTAGCCTATACCAGCATTATATTGTATTTTTTTAAATATAATCCCATAGTAATACTTGATATTTGGATACTTGGGTTCGTCCAGTACAGCGTTGTTAGCTAGGTTATACACGGCCCTTACCTTCAATCTTTTGCTTCTACTTGTTTGGAGACGGAAGGGTTATGATGTGCAAATCCAACTTACGTTATATTCTGAAAAATTTAACTGCGCTTCTACTAAATAAATTACGGGAGAAACCAATGCGCTCCATTATAACCACTATTAAGAATTGAAGCAATTCTGAACAGGACAAGCAAAGTGCAAAATCTATTTAAGTTAATGAATGATTATTTTTTTATCATACTATGGAAAAGTTTTTTAAATAAATTAAAGTGAGGCTCAAACGTTAAACAATTTTTTTACTGTACTGCAGCATACAGATAATGAAGTGTTTTATGTGAAATGATTGTATTTTCTTAGATTTGTGCTTTCATAAATTCCGGTGTAAATCAGCCATTTTTGTTGTTGTCTTTGGCGGCCTTGACATTAATTTCACTAGCGGATTTCTTCTTTAGACAAACAAAACAATTTTAAATAAAGAAATAATCTGAAACCAACGTCCCTCAATGGCGTCGAATAAAATTATAGAAATAAGTAAGCAGACTGCGAAATCTTCAACAGCGAAAAAAAAAGTAAAACACTTCAACCACGGAAACGCAATAAAATTCGACATCCTGTATTCCACAGTAGTATACAATTATCATTATTTGTTGGCATTTCAGTATGAAATCACCAATACCATAGTGTGACATCATCTCTCATAGTGTTTATTTGATGAGATCATTTCATGAACAGAAATTCTTGCAATCATCTAATCAATTTTATTTCTTTTCTCCGTTTTAGGTAAGTGGCACAACTGAAAATTTCCACATCATGAGACTATTTCAGAACATTTCGTAGTTCTATCTCAACAACTCAACAAGGTAAAGCGGTTCAATTTTGTCCACTTGACTTAGCTTGTTTTGACCACAGTTTACGCTTCATCAATTGCGGCTCCAGCGCTGCAATTGTAATTCAACTTGATTGTTTATTTATTTGAGTTCGATTTTCAACCCATCGCATCCCATCGCATCGATGGCCCCACCACATCTACAAAAAAAAACACGGACAGATAAATTACGAATGCAACGGGCATCCACTTCTCGAAAATGTGTTTAGTTATTTAAACACACCTTTATTTGGGATTCGTTTAAGAGGGAGCGGCACTTTCCAGCTGATCATCACTTTAGTTGAACAGTTGAATGTTGATTGTCATCCTAATCGAATGAAACGTATGCAAACGTAAAGCGTATGTCTCCTCTAATTAAGTGTTGACTTTGAGCGTGTGCGTTAAGGTTAGAATGAGAATGGCCACCGTGGATCGGAGGACCGCTTGCACCGCGCAAGGAACTAGTTTAACGCATGACGCCACCGCGTTCGGATTGTTCAATCGGCCTGCGCGCGCAATAAACGTTTGTCAAAGTTAAGCAAAGCGTCGGAAAACGTGACTCCGTGTCGATGTCTAATTAGACCGCATTCGATGAAATAGCTGATAGAAAAGATAGAACAGAGCTATATTGTAGGACGAGTTAAATACGAAAGGGTGCCGTGTTTGCACAAGTGATATTTAATTGGGTGGCAGGTCTGCTCATTTTCGTCAGTTGAGACAGATTAACCCGAAGATGGATGTCCAGTAAATGGTTTTTGTCTGTACGAATGATCTGTATTTTTTGTTCCCAGAATGCTTAATTATATTCGAAGGTTCGTTCAGTGTGACCTTGTACGGGGCGAGATAACAACGCAACGCAAATCAAATAAAACACGAAACATGGAGAATAACAACATCGAAGGTTGAAAATTTTGATTGTGCTTGAGTTTGATTTTGCTCTGTTCGGCCTGTACCTATACATGTGACTTCAATACACACAACTGTATAAACATTAATCACCTTTAAGCCTCAGGCTAATCGCTAAAGTGGCAGAACCGGGCCTTTAATCGAAGGTTAAATCTATATCAAATTCGGTTAACGGTTTTTGTTCCCTCTTTTGAATAGCATAGCTTCGCCTTTTTTAGTACTGTGAAATAGAGGCTTGTATTAGGAATTTTCGCTGAACGTAAGCAACATAATGAAACCAAGCTTTTGACTCTGAGTAGTATGAATATAAGACCTATAGATGGAAATCGGAACACTTATCTTATTTTTCCCTGTATAATTTATCATACTCAAATTGTGCATCAAATGCCCCGATATCGAGAGAACGGTTTATCTTTCAGCGGGTTTAGGGTGTCCAGGATTTTCCAGATTATTGAATATTCCTTGCATCACAGAACCACTTGTTTTCCATGCCACCCCGAGTCTCTGGTGCATATTTAGGCAAAATCGGTCAGCATTAACCCGTTTCCAAAGCAAAAATCAGCAAAATGTATGGAGAAAGACCACGGTTTCAGTTTTTACCACTAGATGGGGCGTTGAAAATGTTCAAGCCTGAGATTCTGATAGTAAATTCCTGAGGGAACTTATGTCAATCATAAGAGAATTTATATCAACGTTAATAGAGCATGGTTCTATAACACATAAGGAAGGACACTAGGGGTTTTATAACAAGTTTTAAAGAAGCATAAACATAATTCCGAGAGTGTCTAAAGCGTATTCTGCGGAAATTAAAAATAAGTTCTGATGGAACTTATTGCTGGTTCAAGAAAATTTTCAGTCAATATCCCAGTGATTTAAGAATACATCTAGAAAAATTACAGCAAATTCCAAGATTGGTAAGGAAAAGATCGTAGAAAATTTAAGGCCGTTTCCTTAATAACGTAAGACTTGTACCCAGAGAACTTTGGATCAATTCCGAAGGAATTTGAAACAATCTAGGTAACCAATAAGCAGTTCCAAAGCGTCTTTACGGCAGCCTATCAAGCAATTAAGTCATCCTAAATGCTATGATAATCCTTTTTAATGGTATTTTGCATTTGAAATGCTTATTACAGGCTACAAGCATTTGAAATTCAACTTTACAACAGATAGCATTCAAGAAGCTGATATAATGCTAATAAAAAGCTTGTAGCATCTGAAATGCAGATTTAGGGTTGATTTACTGCATACGCTAATGCTTATTGGTTACCTGGGAAGTTCTAAGGAAATAAATTTGACATCAACTTAGGGCAAGTTCACCAGCCTCGTAGTCTACTAAGGGTTCGCAGTTTTCCTTCTACCCAGTTCGAAAAAGTTGTGTACATTACTGTTCAAACTAATCCGGATCAACGAGCAACTACCCTTAGTTATATGGTGACTATGATTCGTTTAGATGTGCATATAAAGGGTGATACGGTCAAAATTTGGTCAAGGGAAAACGCGTGTAAATCGGTGAAATCGTTTATTTAAAAAATCAAATTAAATTTCTTTTTCAAGTTCAGTTAGTATAAAATTCAGGAAAAATATTCAGTTAGGCTTCCGCTTTTCCAAATCCGAATTGCCGGGCCTTACGCTTGACCCCTGCCATCAGATTTTGTACAGCCACCTTGTCCACCTTCTTCGCCGCAGAAAGCCAGTTTGCCTTGAACTGCTGCTCGTCCTTAGCAGTTTTTTTGGTCTTCTTTAGGTTCCGCTTGACAATAGCCCAGTATTTCTCAATTGGGCGGAGCTCTGGCGTGTTGGGAGGGTTCTTGTCCTTGGGAACCACCTGCACGTTGTTGGCGGCGTACCACTCCATGGCCTTTTACCGTAATGGCAAGATGCCAAATCCGGCTAGAACAGTACGGAACAACCGTGTTTCTTCAGGAAAGGCAGCAGACGTTTATTCAAACACTCTTTCACGTAAATTTCTTGGTTGACAGTCCCGGAAGCTATGAAAATGCTGCTTTTCAAGCCACAGGTACAGATGGCTTGCCAAACCAGATATTTCTTTGCGAACTTTGACAGTTTCGTGTGCTTGAAAATATCTGCTACCTTTTCCCTTCCTTTTGCCGTATAAAACTCCTGTCCCGGAAGCTGCTTGTAGTCGGCTTTGACGTAGGTTTCGTCGTCCATTACCACGCAATCAAACTTCGTCAGCATCGTCGTGTACAGCCTCCGGGATCGCGCTTTGGCCGTCGTATTTTGTTTATCATCGCGATTTGGAGTCAAAACCTTCTTGTAAGTCGATAGTCCGGCTCGTTTTTTGACTCGATGCACGGTTGTAGACGATACACCCAGCTTATTTGCGGCATCTCGGAGAGATAGGTTAGGGTTTCGCTTGAAACTACCGGCAACTCTCTTTGTCGTCTCAGCGGCTTCCGGTTTTCGATTTCCCCCCGATCCAGACTTCCTGGCTGTCGACAAACGTTCCCCAAACACTTTAATTACATTTGTAACGGTTGATTTGGCAACTTTTAGCGATTTTGCCAACTTTGCGTGCGAGTAGCTCGGATTTTCGCGATGCGCGAGCAAAATTTTGATACGCTGCTCTTCTTGCTTGGACGGCATTTTGACAACTGAAGAGTGAATTCCAAAATCAAAATAGGAGCAACATTCTACACACACACACACCTTCAAAATGAGGGGTGTTCAGGTTTTTTAAATGCAAAATTGAAAGAAATACGTCAAGTTGATATTGACCAAATTTTGACCGTATCGCCCTTTATACTTTAAAGAAGGAAATATTCGCTGACAAATTTTGCCTTCTCCACCAAAAACCACCATCACAATATGTGAGTGTCATCAATGGCATCCTTATTGTTGCTGCGAATCGGTCCAAATCGGCTTTTTATTGTTGTCACCATTACACTATGTACCATCGGCATCCTGACTGCTGGTGTAAATCGTTTTCCAAATTGGCTGTTATGCGTTACTAAAATATCTTGTCTTCGCACTGCATATCCTCAATCCCACTTTGTGAGAGGCCTCAACAGCATCCTTACTGTTGATATAAATCGGTCCACATCGGCTCCTAAGTGGCACTAAAAATAACATTGTCTTCCCAAAAACCACCAACATCCTTTATGAGTGGTTTCAGCAGCACCCTTACTGTTAGTATGAATTGGTCCTAGAAGGTTGTTAAATTAGTTTGTTTTCCCAGTGACCATGCACCATTACACTTTAAGAGTAGTTCTAATAGCATACTTACTGTTGTTCCGAATCGGCAAATTGAAATACTACCATAGTGTACCTTGTAAGTTGCACCAAAAGCATCCTTACCGTTGGTTTAAATCGGTTCAAAGCGGCTATTTTTGTTAATAGAAATTGTTTTCTTAATTACATAAACCTCCACCACACTTCGTGAGTCGCCTGTTGGTTTAGGTTTTAGGTTATAGGTCCAAATCGGCTCTAACACGTTATCTAAACGACCTTGTCTGCCCAGTAAATATTAATAATCACCCTTTGAGCATCCTTACTGTTGGTATCCAAATCGACTCTCAAGCCTCATTAAAAAAAGAATTGTCTTCCTAATGAAAAACTAGTGTAACACTTCGTTTGTGGCCCCAATAGCACCCATACTGTTGGATTAAATCGAACCATATAATTCCTCGAGCGTTTTAAATAACCTCATCTTTTCAATCAGAAACCACTATCACACTTTGTGAGTGGCGCCAAATCGGTGTTCTGTACTAAAATCTTTGCTTCACAATAAAAAAACATGCCACACACTTTGTGAGTGACCTCAATGGCATCCTTACCGTTGGTTTAAATCGGTTCAATGCGCTATTAAGAGTAGTTATAAATGATATTTTCAAAATGTATTTAATCATTAGCAAACTTTGTGATTGGCCCAACCCTGTTATTCTACATCCCAGTGATTTCTTGTTAAAGTGCAGAGGATTCCTTGGCTTCCAACTAAGCGAGTAGGACAGCAACACAGTCCTAACTTTTCCAAAATTGACATGCATTGACACAGTTCCAAAGCGGAAAAAAGTCGAAAACTCAACTTCCTCATTTTACAATATTTTACACTATTTCAAATTCCTATTTCAAAAATGTTATGATGGAAATTGTGCTCTCTACAACATTCCAAATGATGAGTTCTAGGTGTTCGTGTTTTTTTACGCCCATATAAAATGTATGGAGAATCGGAAAAAAAAACTTCAACTCAGTTTTCAAATGAGAGCACACATGCGCACATTCCCCCTCAATGGGATTATTTTGAAGATTTTTTTTGCCAGCTTCCCGAAAATCTGTGTTTCATCTTGCGCAAATTTGCGCAAACATGGTTCCGGGAGGCTAGAGTCCTGGAATGTCTGGGAAACACGTATAATTGATAAATACATAAATCTCGTACTAGATTACCACAATTTAACCTTCTTACAAAGAAGAGTTTATATATTGAACCGATTTGAGTACTGTCGTCCTAGAAGTTAATTTTGAATTTGATTGGAATCAGTTCTTTGGTTCCGGAGATACCCCCAGGGAAGTGGCCAAATTCTGGCTTCAAATCATGTGACACCTCAAATTACATGAGAATTCATAAATATGTCCAATGGAGATGATGTAAAACGTCCAAAACCACATTGGTTACATTCATGTTGATGTTCCGGCTACTCCCAGGAAAGCGTCTAGATTCAGATTTGGATCTAACCCCATTATGCGACACATCAAACAACATGATAACTCAAACATAAGAGCAATGGTGATGATATCAAATTTTCAGTATCGCAATGACCACATTTGAGTTCGTATTCTTAGTACTCCCAGGGAAGTGTAAAAAGGGTCAGATCTCACGTTAGGTGGTTAAAGATAGGTTTTTATTTTCCATTTACAAGCATTGAGAGATCGAATTCATTGTTGTAACCTATTTGTGATTTCGACTGGCCACTGCATGATGTTCCGGATAATCCGAAGATCCGGCAAATCTGATAAGTTGAGCATCACTTTCATTCTAGACTGACGAAACATAAACAAGTTACGCGGTTTATTATCAGCTTTTCGTCTAGTCTTCTGCTCCAGTTACTAAGCTTGACATAGAAAAGAATAAGAAAAGATTCAGGAAAATCATTCTGCAGCAAAAACTTTTTTTTGCCAAATAAAGGGTTGAAAAAGATAACAAAATAACAATACAACGCGCAACACAAATTATGCTGTGCAACCTTGAGAGAAAAAATATGAAGGTTGGGATGCAAAACAGTTTGAAAATGTTTTGAGGTAAACTATAATCTTCGATGAAAAAAAAAAGAAGAAAAACTTTGCGAGAGAAGTAAGCGTTTAAAAGCTACAGAACTGAGAGCTAAGTAATCAACGGGAGAGCTCATATTTGCTGCGCAGATGAATCTAACAGCTGATGGCAAGATTTAAGCTGCCAATATGATGAAGAATCATATAAAAATGAAAATCGGTCGGAAAAAGGATTAAATTTATAATTTTTTGAAAAATTCGTATTTTCTAATACTTTGTTAATTGGACCACCCTATCTCAAAATGGATCACCCAAATGATAAAAGAAAAATTCGAGTCATATATTTTCCGAAAAGGAACAACCCTACCAAATACTGTGAGATTAGGTAAAGCAGAAGTCGTATGCCAAAAATAAACCCAAAAGGAGCGGGAGATAGTTTCTCTCCCATGTAGGGGATTTGGGAGTACAAGTAGACAGTTCGTGAGAACTATTAAAAAAGTTATCGGTAGTATATGAGCACGATCAAGTGCACAAACTTTTGCTAGTCAAGGTGGTGCATTAGATCATGCCTTGACCTACCCCGCATGGGGATGCTTGGCAAAAGTTTGTGTTTCCTGTTTCGAAATACTACCTCACAATGCCCTCCGCTCAATTTCAAACTACTTCTATTCAATTTTCACAGCCTGCCGTGAGCTAACGGAACTATCAATACTTTCTCTTAACAACTTTGTTCTAGCAAAAAAATGTTGTCTACTCCTAGAGCCTCATGGTGATGAGAAATTATTTCCTTCTCAAAACAATATCAGCACTGTGAGATTGTAAGATCCACTTCATCTTTTTGGTATGAAATTACAGAATTATCAAATTTTAAGGATGTTCCGGAACTTCCAGAAGACCATGTAATGGCCACTAAGAGCCATTAATAGGGTTATAAAAAAAGTATTAATATTTATTATTATATTAAGATTAATATAGGACGAAGCTAATGAATTTACATTTTGTCGGATATTCCGGATATTCCAGAGGACCTTCAAGTGGCCATATCTCGGTAGTGTGGCATAATATGACAATTTAAATTGCATATATAAAATCAGCGGCCCAAAATTACTAGAAAAGACATATTTTTGCTATGTAAAATCCAATTTTAGACTTTTTTTCCGCCTTTTTTATGGAATGGAATCACTGTGGGGAGGGGCCGGCGCCGGTATTGCATTAATTTGAGATCATCAGTTTTTGCACATTGAGGATGTATGTTATTCCCAGGCATCATATGCTGGTCTGGCAATAACGGAGTAGCAATCTCGGGCGGTCAATCATACTCATGATCATACTTGCTCAACATTTTATTAGAAATGTAAGGAAGGATTGTACCAGTAAGTCATAGGATTAAAATACGACACCCGCCCACATCGTCAGGAAAATGGAAGCAGAATTCATCAAGGACAGCATCAAACGAGTATTCAACAAACTGGACCGGAAAACTTTGGAGTGCTATTCTCTGCACCTGAAGTTAGCCAAGGAGTATCCAGTAAAATTCCAGGAGTTCTTATCCCGGATGCAAGGTAGCAGAGGAATGCAAATCGAATAGGAAACGAACGGTTCTCGATAGGACACTCAACAAGCTGAGAATAGAATCCCAACAGACTCGGACCACACATCACACCAAGGAACAGGCTACACTTACACCCACCATCAACACGACACCGGTGGTCCACTCCATTGAGGGACTGGTTGTTAACCGATCGACGACCGCATTCACGGAAGAACAACTGCCTCATCTCAACAAAGGATTAGGACACGCGGTTACACCAAGCCCGACGTGGAACAGATCATCATCGACGTGGAGCTGAAGTCAAAGCCTGTTTTTTACCTAAAAACAGACAAAGGCAACAGAGTCGTCATCATGGATAAGGAGGACTACGACAAGCAGATGACTTCTAAGATCGGTAATGGTCCTTATAGGCAGCTTCGGGTAGACCCCCTACCAAACATGGTGAAACACGTGGACAAAACACTAAAGGAGTGTAAAGCAGTATTAGGGGATGCAGCAGTCCGTCTTCGTGAACCAAACCCCATCCTCCCCAGAATTAAAGGCCTCCCAAAAGTCCACAAACCCGGAAACGAAATGAGGGAGATTGTTTCATCTGTAGGATCTCCAGCCCATAAGCTAGCAAAATGGCTAGTAAAAGAATTTCAAGGTATCTCCGAGCAATTCCCAACAAGCTCAGTTCGCAACTCCCAGGAATTTGTACAACAGCTACAGTCATCAGGTCATATAAATGACAATGAAGTAATGGTATCTTTCGACGTCACAGCCCTTTTCCCTAGCGTACCGATCAAGGACGCAATTAACCTTCTAGATGATTGGCTTTTGAAACAAGGGGATGACACAACATGGAAGCAAAAGGTGCGGATGTATCTTAAGCTGACTCGACTTTGCATGGAAGAGAACTACTTCACTTTCAGAGAATCATTCTATAAACAATTAAAAGGAGCCCCTATGGGAAATCCCCTATCCCCATTCCTCTGTGAACTGTTTATGGCAAATTTGGAAACAATCCTAAAAGCGAAAGGATTACTCCC
This sequence comes from Aedes japonicus, assembly GCA_034211315.2. NCBI lineage: Eukaryota > Metazoa > Arthropoda > Insecta > Diptera > Culicidae > Aedes > Aedes japonicus. The sequence goes on from JASCZW010001124.1 coordinate 54,711, forward strand.
AACTCGTTGGAGATACGTCGACGACATCTTCGCAGTAGTGAAAAAAGACGATCTCTCCCTAATTCTCCAAGAAATCAACAATCTCCACAAAGACATTAAGTTCACTCATGAAATAGAAAAAGATGGAAAACTTTCATTTCTCGACCTTCTAGTAGTGAGAGAATCATTGTCACCATCTCCTTTAGAGTTTGAAATCTTCAGAAAACCCACAAACACCCAAAAAGTCATCCCATATACTTCAAACCACTCTTTTCAGCACAAAATGGCCACTTTCCACCACCTCATCCACCGGATGTTGACCCTTCCTCTCAATAAAACTGGAAAAGCCAAAGAATTAGCATATATCCTAGAGGGTTTGAGCTGTTTAGTGAAATACCTGTAACTAGAAATTTGAAGAAAAATTAGTATCTTCCATTTAATTCCAACTACCTTTGCTTATCTTCGACAGATACGCGTATTTCGTCTACAATGTGCAACCTTCTTCAGTGTCTCGTACTAATAACTCGACTCAAGTCGAGTTATTAGTACGAGACACTAATGAAGGAGGAGGTATAAACAAAATAATAATAAGATAGGTATAAGCAAAATAATGATAGGTAAACGCTTTGTATTTAGAAAATAGTATATATACGGCAGGTGGCAAAGGTTTTCTTTCAGTCGAGTTATTAGTACGAGATACTGAAGAAGTCTGCACATTGTAGACGAAATACGCGTATCTGTCGAAGGTAGTTGGAATTAAATGGAGAATACTAATTTTTCTTCTAATTTCTAATTATTATAAGAAGCTTGAAATTACTCTTCAACCTTAATTTGAATTTTATCGAACTCTTGACCTTGATAATTTCTCTCTTGTGAGTTCACACGCGCAACTTACAAAAACACGAAGCTCTTGCTGACACAGAAAGAACATTCGTGCATTGTACGAAGACAATACAAAGAGCAACGAATAATTTGTCAAAAAATTAAAAAGAAACGTTACATAGATGATTGACAAATCGATTTATAGCGTCTGAAAATGGAATAGAAAAAAGCGCAACCGCGTGGAGTTGTCCAGCGTTTTTTTAATGCTTCTGATGTGGGATTCGATTCTGTATTTTAGGTAAGAGCTGTTATTGAATCCGTGGTTGATCTCACTAGGCCACGATGACTCGTGAGAAAATACTTGAGTTCATTTTGGGATAAATCAATTATTCGCGCCCATCCCAGCAGCAAAACCAACATGCACGAGTACGATAATAGACGAGCAGCGATTGGCTGGTCTGCACGAAATTTCGTGCATTATACAAAAAAGTGTGATGATAGTATTTCACCAGATAAAAAGCAATCTGAATGTTTCATAAAATATACGACACATTTGTTCTATGTTCAAAATCCATATTTACGAAAATAAATCTTCAATGTAGGTCATTTTTCGTACAGTATGTAAAAGAAGTATATCCAATTCTCGAATTTTATTTTAACTGAATTGTTAATTATTCAAATGATTCATCAACTAGGATGGTATTGTAAAAGTATTTCATTATGTTTATAATTGATAAAATGGCAGGTGGTTGGACACACACGCTAAATTTAAATTTGGTAAATATTGGTAAATATTTTTCCTTGGAGAAACTTTTTACATTCAGTTCACATACTTCAGATACAATCAGATTTGAGTCTTCTTCTTGTTCCTTATAGAAAAATGGAGGAATGAGTTTGTTGATCCCTGCTTACTTTTGATATAAATCTGACATTTTCTGAATCAAACCACCCTTTGACCAATTTTGAGGCCTTCATAAAAGCCGAATTTAGCCATTTTGCACCATAACATTAAATTGCGAAAGCAAATAAAAAATAGTGCTTCTACGTCCACAGTTAATGGGGCCGTCCCCGATCGAACATAATTCTGACTAATAACTTTTATCACAGCAATCCACTTTGGCGTGAAATAAAATGAAGTTGCTTGTTCATTCCATAGCCACAGCATGTTTCCCTAGATTACCCGATCAGTTTACATTTCAAAAAGTCACCATCATCAAAGTAAAAGCACGATGACCATCAAATATTTCATCAAGAACGAGAATGACTGAAATTATGACACGAACGTTACTCCACTCACCGATGACAGACCCTTATGCCCAGCTGTCGGACTAATTGACCAGAAGTAGACTACCGCCCCATGCAGAGAACGGATTCAACTGTTGCCAATGGAAATAACTGAAATAAAAAACACATTTCTCGCACTGAGGGTATAAGCTTTTTGGAATGGGGAGCGTATGCATTCCATCAACCCATCATCGTTGCAACGTGTCCTCCCAGAGGATTATACCGAAATCGACCTTCTGGCGTGAAGAGTGAACAGCGTGTAAGATTATTAGTCGCCATGGACGGGGAGCTTTTCGTTTGAAAAAGGATGCCGAAATCCGGGAATAGCTTCCATTTCGACGAATTGTGCCAGTCGACGCGATCGGCAATCGGATGCAATAGTTCTGGACAGAGGGCACGATTGCCGGTGGGGTTAAATTTAGTAGAGTGCTTTTTCACAGTGGGAATGTGGGGGAAGTTGAAAAGTCTGGATCAATGAACCATCTGTTGAGCACGTAGGTATGTACCCTATCCCTTTTTAGAATGTACAACGTTATCCTCCTCGACCTATCCGGATAGTTTGAGTGAAAAATGCACCCACCCACCCGATGTACATAGTTTGAACTTTTGCACCTCCGCAGGATTGCCATGAATGTCGAATGTGTCCGACAGCAGTTTCACCGACTTCTAGTGCTGCCTGGGCGAGGGTTTCATTAAGATTTTTTACACGTCTGCAGCAGTGTGGTCTTTGCTCTGAATCTCATTCTGTTTCGTGGCTCACTGGGGCGGTGGTAATAAGAATTTTCGGAAGAATGGAACACCATTAGCAGACGCCCAACGACAACGACAGCGACATCGACTACAATGAGAGCGAGAAAGACAGTGATTCGACTTCGACTTCTCCGAAAAGCGGGCTGAATTAGAGTTGGAATGTAATATGTACTGTAATGGCAACAATGGATATCAATCTTCGTGTTGTTTTTGTGCATTATTCATTTCCATTACCGTGGTTGGTTTTCCCGTCCTGTCAGTGTGTTGCTATGCGACTCCGAACCCCCAGCCCACTGCTGCAGTCCTGGAGGGGGTTCATGGTGGTCCATTGCGGCGAAAATGAGTTTTCGTCGCTGTGCGTGAATGTCCTCCCAGTCATGGCGGGGGAATGGCGGGTCGAAAAGAAAATGTTTCGTAGAAGAATGGAATTACCTATCTTGATGTTTTCTGTTAATTTCATGCGGGTGTTTTTGGACTTGTGCTTGCCTTAAAGAATCACTGAAGTTTGATTTGAACGTAGAGTTTGTCCATGTTTGTGGATGTTAACAAAATTCTAACTGCTGCTTACGTTTACAAAATCGTCAACAAAAAGTTAGTACTAAGGGATTTATGTTGAGGCTCACAATCGATTTCGATATCCTTATATGATTTACAGGGTGGCAAAGGTTGCCTTTCAGTGTTTTCTGTTTTGTCTCAGTGTACCTCTTGTACTGTTTTGTTTAGCTATATGGAGCTTTCAGAAACCACGTAGACTTTTCTAGAGGAGGGGGGGGGGGTCTTACCAAAGTGTACGCTTCATACAAAATTAAAAAAAAATGTATCGAGAGAAGTCTCCGATTTTCCAAAAAAGGGTCTAGGTGGTAACGCAAGAGGAAAGCAGTTAGTTGATTTCAACACCTTCAACACATTGGTGTGAACGAGAGATTTATCTTCCACACCATAGAAAGATACAACGAGACGGGTACGTACTAAATCATTCAAAGACGTGGACCTCATTAAACGGTAAGGACGTAGAACCACACTCAAACCTATCATATTAAAGAAACAGTTCCTGAACCACAATCAAAGGTATTATTGATTAAAATTTGGACACGTGCCTGTAAATTACATTTTATATGTGAGGACCATCTGAAAACTCTGCTTGCTTCTGATCTTATCAATCAGCATAGGACCTGAGTGCCCTATACTGTGCACTGTGCACAGAAGTCGTCTCCAGATAACAATGTACTGAGGGTCGGTAGGTCGTCTTCGCTTTGATCAATCTACCTTGACCATTGTACCTGCTTCTTCATGTATCAGTTGGTTCGTTTTCGAAAATCATCAGTCCATCGTAGACGACTGATTAGGTAGCTCATGCAATTCGCGATTCTTACTAACCTTACCAATCAGACCAAGGACGGTGTCACCTTTGCTGTACACAGAAGTGGTCTCCATTGTAGTCGGTCCATTACTGAACATCGCCAGCCTCTCTGACTGTGGAGAGTCCTCATGTCGCCTTCTACTCGATCGATCCTCCTTACTCGATGCGCGGCTTTTCTTCTTGTACCCGTCGGTTCCTTTTTGGCAAACAATTTTACCAGGGCTGTCGTTCGACATTCTCACGACATGCCCAGCCCATCGTAGTCTACCGATTTTTGCGATTTGTATGATGGTAGGTTTTCCCAGCAACTGATGCAATTCGTGGTTCATTCACCTCCTCCACCTTCTGTCTTCTATCTGCACTCCACCGTAGATCCTATACAGCGCCTTCCATTCACAGACACCAAGGGCGCGATGGTCCTCCACTAACAATGTCCATGTATCGTGTCCGCAGAGAACTTCCGGTCTTATTAATGTCTTTTAGATGGTCAACTTTGTAGTGCGCCGAACTTTGTTTAATTTTAGCGTCCTTCGGAGTCCAAAGAAGGCATGATTGCCAGTCATAATGTGCCTTTGTATCTCTGGTGTCGTTATCGGCGGTCACCAATTAGTCCAGATACACGAATTCGTCTACTACCTCCATTTCATCGTAATTCGTGATTTACTTATTCCGTCTTTGCTCCATCTCTAATAAAGGCAGCACATTTCTTTTAATTTTCTCGTCTTCACTCCGAGCTACTACCAGCCCTATTGTCTAACTAAGAATGAACTTTTCAGAATGCTGTTGTTTTGACAATGTCGTTAATATGTATCACTACCCTCACCACCGTACCGCTTCAACTAGAGTAAAGGGTGTACCGTTTAAAATCCGCACACATCAAATTCATTCTCAGAATTCGAGTTTTTATCCGATTATTACCAAATTTTCAGGGAGTTAAAAGAAACAATTAAAGCTAGTTTTGGCGGCATTCATTAAATTTATTTCGAATTTGTATCCGAATGCGAGAATCTTAGCATTAACCCCAGTCATAAGGTTCTGCACGACCTCAGAATCGACGGTTTTTTGCATATTAACCCATACTTTTTTCATTTCTTCTACATTCTTCACCATTTTGATTCTTTTTAGAAGGTGCTTCTTCATAATGACCAGGTATTTTTCTATTGGGCGCAGTTCGGGAGTGTTGGGGGTGTTCAGATTTTCTGTCACGTGTAGTGGCATGATGCAAAATCTGACCAGAAGATCGTGGGACCGTCGTGAGCCTTCAGGAGAGGAAGAAGCTCTTCCAAATACAACTGTCCGCTTGCGGTAACGAACGGTGTACTCCGCTTTGTGCAAGTTCAAATCGCTTGCCAAATTGAAACTTCTTGGCGAACTTCGACATCTTCTCTGTGCGGACCGGTTATCCTCGGCAGTCGCATACAAGTGTCCTGGAATCTGGTTGAAGACAGTATGTATTTTGAGAATGCGCCAGGGATGTAGAATATTCTTGAGGAAATGCTATTGGCTTTGGAAAGGATGTCAGATGGTGAAGCGCTACTTCTTTAGCGTCTTCAGGGGACGGCTATTCCTACCAAAATTTAGAGTGTACAACATGCAATTATCAATGTTTGTGGTGAGATCTGTCCGATTATAGCTGGATTACGAGCGCACTTGGCTCTGAAAACGGCGATCCAGGAGCTCCAAGACATGTTCTGTACGGTTCTGGACGGTCACTTTTCATCCAGGTGGAAGATCCAGAAGGTAATGTAGCCAGGAAAACCGCCTAGAGATCGCCCAGAATCGTTAAGGCCAATATGCCTGCTGGACACACTCGGGAAACTCTTGGAGAAGAGAGAAGCGTTATTGGGTTGTATTAACGATCGACGAGAAGGAGGCATTCAACAGCGCCAACTGAGAGGCCATGGCCAAGGGCTATTCCTGGCAAAACTGTGTAGGATTCTGAGAAGCTACTACCAATACTTTTTTTTGTTGAAAACTAGTAACTTTCTTTTTGGATAAATAATTCAGCATGCATCCAGCACCGTTCGATTTCTCTGGCTGTTTATTTTCATAAAATGCGTTAATTTCCAAAGCAATAGATACAGTTGCGATTGTAGTTATACTGGTCAAAACTGAAAAATTCACATTTAGGGCTAAAAGGGGATAAAAATAAACATTTGCCGACTCCGGCACAGCATTAAACTTGCACGATGCGATTCCTCAAATTTTTTCATGTCAGTTACGCCCCTTTTTAGACAAAGCAAATCAGCAGTGATTATAGTTATAGGTGAAAAAACTAAAAAAACTCATATTTAGAGTGAAGTGGGGCAAATGAACTATTTCTCGACCTGCACAAAACTAGTACCATTCAATTTTTCAGACCTTTCCACGTTAGTTACACGCCTTTTTCAGAAAAAAAGATTCAGCAGTGTTTGTAGTTATACGGGAAACAATTAAAAACTCATATTTAGAGTGAAATGGGACAAAATGAATTATGTTTTGTCCCCAGCACAGCATGAAACGAGCCCCATTTGATTTCTCAGGGATTTTCACGTAAGGACGGATTTTCACGTTCAAAGGATTCAAAATTCTACCATTCTTCATTCCAAAATTTATCGTTCTCCCGTCGTATTCAGCTAACAAGTTATTCATTTTGACGAAATCTGATCCCAGAATACACATCGGTTGCATTGTTGAATCCGGTACTATTTTAAACTGCAATGTATAAATTTTAATTACAATTTCCGTATCAAAAACTCCGAAAATATTGATTTTTGAGTTATTCAATCCCGAAAATGTTATTGAAGTTAACATTTTGGATCTTTTGAAATTTGAATTTTACTTGGAATAATGCTACATCTTATTAAACAAATTGGGCTACGCGTGTCAAATAAAGTATCACAAGCAGTATACAAATTAGTGAACCTAACGAGACAACTAAAATGAACATTTTCAATACTGACCCTACCTCTTAAATCTACTCTACCTTGAGATTGGTCTTCATTATCTGCCACCAACATCTCGGTTTGGGTCACGTCCAAAGCTTGAATGGTATTTCCTCGTCGATTGATACGGTCTTGATTCCGCCAGACTTCATTGCTTGGTCCCAAAGTTGTTTGAAACAGCTGATCTTGACTGGTACTTTCATGCTTTCTATACGACCTTCGCCCCGCCGAACTTCATTTCTTGCACCAACATTTGTTTCAAATTGCCGGTCTTCTCTCTTAACGATGTTGCACATTCTCGCATTATGGACACGTTGTCCGCAATTGAAGCAATTCACGATTCTCACACGCATTTGATGTTGCGAAAATCTCGATGATCCATTTGAAACTGAACTCCTCATTTCCAATTGGTTCTTGTACCGAAAAATGGCATTTAGTACCTTCTCTACCGAGTCGTGTCCTGCAGTACTTAGCACCATTTGCAATTGTGGATTCGGGATACCGTTGATAATATATTTGATCGTTGCCGCTTCACTGGAATTCGCCAATCTTGGCTTCGATACGACGACGTCGTGACAAAAATGTTCGTACGTTTCTTCTGGTAATTTCATCCTTTTGGCCAAAGAACTATGAACATCAGCTTCATCAAACCTCGATAGAACCACGAATAATTTGCTGCTTAAAATCAGTCCAGCCGCCAATGAATTCTTCATCGCCTTCAAACCAGATCTTTGACACTGGTCCCGGGCTAACCGTAGCATAATGGAAAACTGCTCTGTCCTCCCAGCCGTACACTTTTTTCAAATTTTCGATTTTTCGTAGCCATTTATTAACCGTAGTTTTTGCTGGACAAAATTCTGGTATCAAGCTGCGAATATCCTCGGGATGCAAAAGAATTGGAGCACGACGAACAGGAACAGCTGCCGCTTCATGATCCGTGGTACACCTCGAAAAATTTATTTCAGCATCATTAACTCCGCGATCACCAACAACCTTTTCTCTGGTTTTGGTACGCGTTCGGTCTCGAATTTCTCCAACATTCATTTCTCTTGAAACGTTCGCTCTGTTGTCCAGTTGCCTTGAACTTCTGCTTGCATCAGAAAGATTTCCACCTCAATTCGCCGATTCGGAAGCTCACGAAGGATCACCTCACTTCTGAAAATTTGTAGCTTGTAGAGGTTTTACTAATTACTAAAGTTTAAAAGAAACATGTAATTTTCTGCGTTATCTAATGCACACGAAGGGAATGCTATAGATTTGGCAGAAAATAATGATAAATTTAAGCCAGATATCGCCTGAAACTAGTCTGTTGTATGGAAGATTGCGAACATTGTTGTATGGCGCATGAAAAATTGCAAACAATTTTGTTGTTTACGCTTCCTCTGGTTTGAAATTAAAGAGGAGAAATTTTACGCTATTGTTAAAATTCATTATTTTTGGCTGTGTGTATAACTGTGTATAAAACATGAAAAACACACTGATGTACTCTGAAAAAAATTCTATCGTTATACCGACAATTAAATCATGGTCAAGATGACTATCGCATATAATGGTTACAATAACCATGAAAATGGTTGAATTCACCACTTGATGGTGTTCTTGACTATCATGGTAGCAAGGACTATTTCGACATTATGGCAAATGTTGGATCAACTATTTTTAATTGTCGTTTTGACCACGATCATAGTCGGTTCAAAAGCACTATACTGCAATAGTTATCCTAACCCCCAGTAATGGTAAAATTGACTATCAAATTTGTCTCTGTGTAGGGTGAGATAGGGCGGAATGATCCCCTAACCATGCCCTGCACAGGATGAAAGTAGCGCCAATCGATTAATTGCTCTTTTTTTCTATAGAAAAGCATCAGGTCATGTATCAATACCAGTGGCTTTTAAGTAAGTCCGATTACTGCCTCGATTATGCCCAATATGCAACGCTTTGGAACGGGATTTACTATAGTGTGTTGACACTGAAGCCGCCCAAAAGGAGTCGAGATCGTTGGTTTTGCGTATGGCATCGTTTTGACGTTGCCCTAGCAGCACACTTGTTGCAATACAGTTGATGTTACTCCAATGTTACTCAATTGAGTTACAATCAAGTAGCTATAACCAAATATGGCATTTTTGGGTGTCAATCTACATGATTGAAGACTGGATACATGGAGCGAAGCTGCAGATATCCCACCATCAACGTGATAGCAGACTGATGCCGAACAACTATGACCCTAGCTGTAGTAAGAGGTGCCTTCTTGCTGGTGCATCACCTTCGATACTAAGATATGTTGGTCTGGATTGCTGCGCTAGCGACCAAGTGGAATCATGCGAAGCTGAACAGTATATCTATCCACAGGTAACCAGTGAGCAGTTCCAAAGCGCTTTTACGGCAGTCTATCAAGCAATAAAGTCAGCTTACTTGCAACATAAATGCCGCTTTTGGCCCAATATACAACTACTTTACTGCAATGCTATGATAATGCTTCACATCTGGTCATGGTTGTTTTAGGAAGTATCCACAAAGATTCGGATATTCATCGTCACCCGTCTGTCCAGAGTGTGAAAGAAACACCGAAACATGTGAACCTCAAATATAAGTAAATGTTAATGTAACATCCATCTAATCTAATCTAATCTAATCATCCATCCAATCTGATGTCTTAGATATGTCAACTTGTCAATCCCAGTTATATTTAAATGAGTCAAAAACGACTTAAAATTGAGTAAAATTGTTGGCCGTGTAGATCAGGAGAAAGGCTGTGAAGGAGATCGGCTACTCCACATCGCTACACGTATTGATGAGTTCACTTAACGGCCGCTCAGAGCGCATGCTAGGTTGTCAGCTACAACCGAGAGCTGAAGAGAAGTGCATTAGCACAGCCCAAGCGACCAGAAGTTCTGATAAAAGTGTGTTTTTTGGCTTAACCAGCAAATCAAAGGATTATGATGAGAAATCTATTCAGTTTGCTTATTATGTAATTAACCGATCTTTCTAGTTCGCATTCAATGTTTAAACTTCTAGCAGCATTCTTATCAACTTGTAAAGAAAACTTTGAAGTTCACGACAGTTTCGTTCACGAGGTTGTAGAGAATTCGATTCAGCTCAAAAAGTACCTCAATCGAACTCATTAAAACCAAACAAAACAAAAGACATTTATGTTCAAAATTTTTTCTTCTCTAATCCTGCTGCAAATTTATTTTTAGACTGCTGTGTTGTGAAATAAAGAGTGAGTTCTATTTGATTATTTTTTCCCTGGAGTAAATTAAGTTTTTCGTTAATACTTACTTCCAACTTTAAAATCGGGATACTTACCACTGTGCCATATGAACGAGGTGCGTTTTGCTATGATTTTACTTGAAGCGTAATTCCATGCTATTAGAACCTTTTTTGTTCCCTTTAATCGTATCTGAACCTAAAAGTCTCTGATTAGTTCAATCTGAACTACAAATTAATTAAGTTTGCTTTGTTGTTTTTTCGATAGTATTAAAATGAGCCTTTTTTATAGTTTTTGAAAATTTTTTTTTTTTTGCACTTGTATCTCTTAAAACTTGGAGCACCGATCACTCTTCAAATTTAAACAATCTTTTTGACATTTTTTAAAGTGTTACTCAGAACTTTACGTATACTTTAAAAAGTAGGAAAGTAATTTAACATAGATATATTGTGAACTTTTGCGCTGAATAAAAGTACGGTTAGTAATTTTTTTTAACAGGTCGTTTATTTGTGAGGCTTAGGCGTGTGTAACACTTTACGGAGCCGATATTCAATATTGTTGTAAACAAGTTTTGCACTACCGTTATTAGTAAAAGAGGGATTATCAATTACTCGTGGCTAGTTCGAGGTTAGTGGGTCCATTATCGTTTGGAAAGACTAGGTAGGTAACTTATTTAAGCCATTATTTGCTGCTTTTGGTTGCGACATCCAGACCTTTGAACCACGATCTCGACGAAACATTAGGAAGAATTAAATGTAACCACCGCCCAAGAGAATTACTTGTCCTATCGTTTTGCCAACTTTGAAGAGAACTCTTACGTAGTAATGGGAAAAATTCATCATGTGAAATTCTTCTTTCATAAATCTCGCCTTCTTGTGCGCCCACCTTTGCTAGAGAGTCCGCCTCCTCATTGCCTGGAATTGAGCAATGTGAGAGGACCCATACCATGGTAATCTCTAATGATCTTTCGACCAACGCACACATCTGCTCCCTTATTTTAAGAGTAAAATGAGTGCCTCACTGTTTAATGGTCTATGGGCATGTCGGAAACTATCCCCAATGCGAAATTGATTGCTGCCAGCTCCGCAACATACACGAAACAAGGTTCCTGAAATTTCCGGAAGGCATATGAGTATTCATTGTAAACACCGAAACCACTGGATCCATCAATGCGTGACCCATCAGGGAAAATTCTTCTATTGCAATGGACATGTTGGTACTTTTCAATAAAAATATGGGGAATTAAAAAACTCCTTGAATAGCTTGTTTCGTGGAGAGATCATCATCAATGGAGGAACTGTGATAAGGAAAACGTATACTAGGAGGATTATAGCAGGGAAGACTAATATCGGATGACATATAGTTAATATAGATTCGCAAGAATCTAGACTGGGTACTCTATTCGAGCATTTCTTCGAAATTTTCAATCACAAGGTTGTTACTGATTCCACACTACAGTGCCTCGTGGTACGTACATCAACATTCTCACTTTAAATCGAGAATTGCATAGAAACTACTGATTGAATTTGCAATCTTATATAACCATAAGAAAGAGCAGCTGCTGTTCTTTCTTTTCGTTGTAATCGTTCAGATACAATCGTAGTTTCACATACAATTCGGTAAAAATGAAGTGTTGATGTACATGCTGTTATACCAGCAGATCAGTATTCTAGATGAGAGCTCCCAGAAGCGGTTCACTCCTGCCAGAACCTCCAGGCTCATATTATGCGTTGAATGCATGGTTAGTACTTTGATTAAACTTTGTGTTAGAGATTTTTTGAAGTTTAAAGCAAGTTCTAAACTAACAACATATGGACTTGATGGATGAGTTGAATAGCAACAATAAACTTTTCTTGAACTTTCAAGTTGCTTTAAATGTTAATGACACTTTAAAGAAAATTAAGTTCTACCTGTATGTGAAGTGTCTTGTTATTCAGCAAAACAGTTCCATGGAACTCAATTTCAACTAAATGTGAACTTCTGAGTTCTCATCTCAAGTAAAATTCAAACTTTTGGTTCCTTGGGAGCCGCCTCCCGAAGTAGTCGCTTCATTGTGATCTCTAGGGGTAGAAGAGAGAGTAGGGATTGTTTTCACACAGCCAACCATTTCAACTCAGTTCTGAGTCGTTGTTGATTCACTTTCATCATTTGTGAAGTCACTCGAATTCTCAGCAAATGTAACCGGTATTGACAAGTCGCCAAATCAAAAACGTCGACTTAAATCAGATGGATGTTTTTGATTTGTAGACTTGTCAATTCCAGTTACATTTACTCAAATTTGAGTGACTCCACTAATGATGAAAGTGAGTAAAAAACGACTCAAAAGGAGTTTTGTCAAAATGCATAGAATTGGACTAAATACTAGAACATCGAAAAATCACATCCCATCCATTCTGCATTTGAATCTGAATGCTGAACACCTTTAATTCCTTGGCCTACAATTAAACACCTAAGTCAAGGCAACCTTGGCCTTGGCAGGGCTATATTTCCAGTGAGACGCCGCCGTCGCCGTCGTCGTCGTCGTCGTCGTCGTCGTCGTCTTCGCAGTTGTTGCTTTATTGGGCTTTCGCCACGCCATGCGTTCTTTATGTCGATATTCGACAGCCCATATTACAACACTAAGTCCGCCTGTGGATTCAACTGGTCGCCACTCGGATGCCTTTTTCCTTTTCCGGAAGTTGGGTGATATATTTTTACGATGTTATTATTTTTATACACGTTGGAATCCTATTTCGGAGGTGGAACTGATTGCTTTGCGTGATTCGACGACGTTTCTACAACAAGGTAGTGCGAGCGTTTTATTGACACGACTTTCGATCAACGCATTTAGATTGACTGAATGGTGAAGGGTGAGTCTGAATTAGTGGGTATTAATGTGGTTTCGAAGAATTACGGCGAGTCCCGAATTGTATTTGCATATTGAAAACATTTTCCAATTTCTCAGAACAATTGGCGTTGTTTATCGGTTCCCTTTCAGAAACATGACTATACACACCACCAGAGTATCAAATTTTTCAACACGTGTCACAGAACAGTAAATTCTACATAGACCTTATCAAATTAATAACAATTTCCAACTGTACAACATGAGCATTGCAGAACCAGCAGAACTAACCCAACCGATTCCTTAGAAAAATGCACACCTCCCCGAATTCCAAACATGCTTCCAGTTGACAAGTTGACCTACCGCAGGGTCACATCTGGTTATTTGGATCGGAGAGACTTTCAGGAGTAAAAAAAACCCTAAACAAACAAAATAATCAGAGATAATTGAACGGATAACGTCACGCCCTATCTGTTTGGCAGCATTCCTGCTCCGTCGTGCCCGGGGGGACCTTTCGAAGTATCCGGCAGCGAATCAAAACCGTTTGACTTTTTGCTTCGTTTAGTTTCTTCCTGCCGTCTGCCACCGCGTCACAGCGAAGCGATGAGTCAAAAAATGGGAAAAATTTTGCGCCAATGTTGATGCTAATGGTTTGCCAGTGAAAAATTGAAACAGTTTTGCCGGCAATTATTCAGCAGCAGGAGATGGAGGAACGATGATGATAGCCACTGCCGCTGTGCCACCACCATCGGTGTTGATTGATTTATGTATTTTCACTCCTCGGGATGGATGGAGAAAGACGTGTTTGTGTTTGAAAAACCCGGCTGGATCTAAATTGATATCAACGGAAACGTCTAGCTTTTAGTAAAGGCGGTTACAAATGGTTCACCGTTTGTTGGGGCAGCAAGTATTATGGGTAGGAAACGTAAATCTACATTAAGTAATTTCGTGGAAGACGATAAGTGCGCTACAAATGGACAAGAATGTGCCAGAACAAAACCGTTTAATGAATGCTAAACGAGGGCAACGAGGTAGCCGTTTGCTTGAATTTGATACTTAATTGCACACAAACACTGGGGCAAAAAGAGTACTAAGTTTTTTTGGTTCTTCAGTAGAACGGAAACGATCAAACATATACTGCTAAATCTAGAAGGTAGTGTGCTAACTTTCAGAACTAGAAATGTGTTCGGTTAGATCAATCTATTCCTATTATTTGTTCCAAATTGCTGAACTTGTCATACTCCATTCTGATACGCTATCGGATGAGACGGTGGCAGCATGGCAAGACAAAACGTCGGACGTCCATAATGGCAAGTGCTTTGCAAATATGGCCAGATAGCAATATAGTGCCGCTCGTCGTTCGTTCATTTGTTCGTTGTTGGCGTCAGCGTCGTCGTCATCGTTGTTCGGAAAATTCATTTTCCGACGAACGGAAATTAAGCACGATAAATGGTTTTCCGATCGCTTTGTGCATAATTTTCCGGTCCGGTCCAGTCTGGGGCTGGAACAAAAATAGTGAGCCAAGTCATCGTTGTTGGGGAGCATAGTAACGGCACGCTGATATCGATGCTACCGTCGTTGTTGGCGTCCGTCGGAATAGACGATCTGGGTAATGGGTCGAGTTAAGTGGCTGGAATTGAGCCATTCCAGGAATAATGATGAGGATATTTTTTTTTTTAAATTTTAAAATATGAGAGCAGCTTGCCTTTTAAGCAAGTTTTTTTTTAGAACTGTAGTCTTTGTCACTCTGAGTTTTACCAAAATTGAGCTAATCGCTGACCAGAGCATCAAAAGAAGAAAGTCTTTAGAAGTTATATTTTCAGCATAGATCGTTCTTTTAATCAAGCCATAGAAAATGTGTCGGCAAAAAGAAAGCGTCGTTTTTTGCTCTTCGTTTTCTATCACTATTGGTGAGCAATATTCAACATTTCGCAGCAGGCATGGTTTTGGGAAAAATGTACATTTACCACTGATCACAATTTCTACTCAATCAAGGTGAACTCTACCCGAGTTGGGCTTAATATCTCGATTATAGGATGTATCAAAACGTAAATATAAGCACGATAAAAACTTTTTTTTTTGAGGAATTCCTTTATTTTGATTTCTTGAATCATTTCTTCATAAAACCTTCTCATTAGCACGCTGCTCGTCAGCGTCTGTACAGACTTCTTCGCAATTGTTTTGGATACTTTTTTCCAGTCCTTACAAATTTTTTGAATGTTATCTGCTGCTTGGACATGGTTCCTTCAGTTATGCCTTGTCCAGAGCCAAGAATGTCGATTAGTCGGGTTGGAGAAGAAATCGGAGGATGCATACCATGCGTCGTACCATGCTATGGTATCCTTCGCATAATGCACAGATGCCAAATCCGGCCAAAGCAATACTGGACCATCAAGCTTTCTGATAATTGGCAGCAAACGCTGATGTTAGCATCACTGAATGTACGTATCAGTCTTAATTGTCTCTCATGTCCCAAACGGCAATGACCACATTTCACATTCGCAAATAGCTCGCTAAACCATTTCCTTTTTACCGAATTTCCCGGTAAAAATTGACTGATCGTCATTATTGACATCCTGCCCTTCACGACGGTGTAATATTGATTTCTCGGAAGCGTTACTTACTTACTTATGCTGATCCCACGTCCTATTAGGACCGCACTTGCGTCACGATATTTCTCCATAAAAATCGGTTGAGGACTGCTTGTCTCCACTTCCTCGAATGTCCTACATTTCCAAGGTCTTGCTCCACTTGTTCTAACCACCTAGCTCGTTGCACTCCTCTGCGTCTTGTACCAGTCGGAATTTGAGGCAAACACCATTTTTGCGGGGGTTTTGTCCGACATTCTTATAACAATCCCGCCTATTGTACCCTTCCAGCTTTAGCGACTTTCTGAATACTGTGTTCGCCATAGAGCTGTTCCAGCTCGTGGTTCATCCTTCTCCTCCATAAGCCGTTTTCACATACACCGCCAGAAATGGTCATTAGCACGCGTCTTTCGAAAACTCCAAGTGCCTCCAAGTTCTCTTCGAACACTGTCCACGTCTTATGACCGTAGACTACCAGTCTCATCATGGGGTGAAGTTTACCAGACCTCAAGGTCTTGTGGAGTCCATAGTAGGCACGACTTCCGGTAATAATGCGTCTCCGAATTTCTCTACTGCAGATGTTATCCGACGTAACCCATGATCCGAGGTACACAAACTCATCCACCACCTCGAAAGCATCTCCGTCGATTGTCTCAGTTCTGCCTATGCGAGCTGTATCGCGCTCGGTTTCTCCAGCCAACAGATACTTAGTCTTCGACGCATTCAACCTCAATCCAACCTTTTTCGCTTCACGTTTCAGTTTGGTGTACTGATCAGCTACCACCTGGAACGTTCTGGCGACAATCTACACGTCATCGGCGAAGCAAATGAACTGGCCGAATTTATTGAAAAACGTTCCGCAAATTCGTAACACCGTCTAGCGCAATGTTGAACAGGAGGCAGGAAAGATCATCGTCTTGTCGAAGTCCATTGCGTGTTTCAAACGAGTCCGATAGCGCACCCGATATTTTCACGTAACAGTGTACACCATCCATCGTACCCTTGATCAGTTTCCCGGGAAAAATGTTCTCGTCCATAATCTTCGATAGTTTTTCACGATCAATAGTATTGCATGCGGCCTTGAAGTCGATAAATAGGTGGTGTGTAGGGACTTGATATTCGCGACACTTTTGGAGGATCTGCCGCAACGTAAAGATTTGGTCAGTTGTCAATCGACCGTTCACATAACCGGCTTGATAACTTCCCACAAATCGGCGCCTATCAAGCATTTAAGTTACCTTAAATGCAACATAAATGCCACTTTTGGAATAATATACGGCTGCTTTATTGCAATGCTATGATAATGCTTCATTAATGCTATTTTGCATTCGAAATGCTAATTTCAGGCTACAAGCATTTAAATACCATTTGAAATGCACCTTTACAACAGATAGCATTCAAGATGCTGACATAATGCTAATAGAATGCTTGTACCATCTAAAATGCAGATTTACGGTTGATTTACTGCATATGTTAATGCTTATTGGTTACCTGGGCATCCTTCCCAGATACTTTGTTTTTCTTAAGCTGTGTGATAGCATCCTTAACTTCACTTATCGTTGGAGTTGGCACGTCACCATCCGATGAAGCCATTCATCCTGCTGTCTTGGTATTCCGCTTATGAGCCATTCAAGTGTTCATCGTAGTGCTGCTTCCACCTTTCAATCACCTCACGTTCATCCGTCAAGATTCCTCCATATTTATCCCGACACATTTCGGCTCGTGGCACGAAGCCTTTACGTTGAGCTTCTTGTAGAATTTACGCGTATCTTGAGAACGATACAGCTGCTCTATTTCTTCGCATTCCAATTCCTCCAGGTGACGCCCTTTATTTCGAAAGAGATGAGTTTCATGTCTTCGTTTCTGCCTATATCGCTCAACAGTTCGACGAGTTTCCTGATTCCGCATCAACGCCCACAAGAACCGTTTGACACTCATCGTCGAAACAATCGTTCCGTCAATTTCTTTCCACAAACCCTACGGCGCCTTCCGCTGCGTTGTTGATGGCTGCTTTGGCGGTACTTCAGCAGTCCTCAAGAAGGGCTTAGATTAGCTCTCCGTCTTCCGGCAATACTGCTTCAAGGCTTTGCGCGTAGTTAATTGCGACTTCGGGTAGCTTCAGTCGCTCCAGTTTATACTGTGGTGGGCGTCGGTATCGAATTTTGTTCACAACGGAAATTCTTTGGCTTACTTTGACCATTGCCATATAGTGGTCTGAGTCGATGTTGGCGCCACGATAGGTCCTGACGTCGATATTATTCGAGAAGTGTTTTCCATCAATCAAACGTGATCGATTTGTGATTCGGTATGTTGTGGTGATCTCCAGGTGTACCGATATGGGAGGTCATGCTGGAAGTAGGTACTATGTATGGCCATGTTCTTGGAGGCGACGAAATCGATGAGTCTGAGGGCGTTTTCGTTCGTAAGCTGGTGGGCGCTGTACTTTCCTATAACCGGTCTGAATTCCTCCTCCTGACCGACCTGAGCATTGAGATCTCCGATGCCAATTTTGGCATCATGGTTTGGGCAGCTGTTGTATTCCCGTTCAAACTGCGCATTAAAAGCGTCCTTGTCGTCATTGTCACTTCCTGAGTGAGGGCTGTGCATGTTAATTATGCTGACATTGAAAAAACGGCTTTCGATTCTCAACTTGCACATTCTGTTATCGAGTGGCCACTGCGCGCACTAATCACACGCTTTTGCATTTCGCATTCTAGAAGAAACAGCTGAATAGCTTCTCCAAATTTGCTTGTACAAGCTCTCATTCAACACCGATGTTTGTTGGGAGGTTGGTGAAGGCCTGGAACTTTTACCCTTATTGCGGGGTGACTCGCTTTGGCTGGGCTGCTTTCGGATATTTGTGGGTTTTTGGAAGAAACTCAACAGAGTCCAGTAACTGCTAAGCTCCCCCACATCCTAGGCAGCATCCGCTACCTGTCTAGGGATGCCTATTTAATTCGCATCTAACCTGGCGGCCGGCCGCAATTTATGACCCGCTGGGTGGCTTGCAGCTCAGCTCCGCCAGTCTTCACCTACTGATTGGATTGCTCGGATCTCGGAAGCGAATAATAGCCAAATTTTACATACAGCAATTCCATAGAAAAAAGATTTACGATCTTTCAGAACTTCATGATAATCGGTAGTTTGGTTCTTTATCGAATTTTTTTTATTTCTTTATTAGGGTGGCCGTTTCTGCGTTAGGGTAGTTTTTTTCAGTTAAAAACGCAAATGAAAAGGAAAAACTTTTCAGGTAAAATTGCAAAACGCCTCCTTTACTGCAACATTGATTATGAAAACATGGATTCTTTGACTTTTTCAGGGTTTTCATGGTTTCGGAATTAAAGAGTCTTCTCGTTTTAGATTTTTTTTTCTTGAAAGATTAGACATTTTTACATAACATATTTAAAAAAATGGCGACGTATGTATTTTAGTTTTGAGATAATTTTTTTTTCAAAAATGCTACGTTTTAAGGTTTTGCTGACTAACCTACTACGTGTTTTTATTACTTGAAGGAACTTGCCAACTATGCGTCTCCATCAATCCGAAGATATTTTTATAAATTTATTTAGTTTTTTGAGACCTAATAGGAAATTTTTGAGACGTGAGGAAATAGGCCGACGAAAAAAAACATATATTATATTCTATTACGTACATTACATACATATATTCAATAACAAAGGGTAAGGGGGGAATACAGGGTGCCAGATGAAGTGTGGCTGGATGAGGCATTCGTGGATATTTGGCCCAAGTCATGCATGACAATTATGCCTCCTTTGATGGGAATCATCAGATCGAGATCAGCGAATTATCTTCCGACACTCTACAGTGAGTTTGCTAACCCTATTTTTAACAAACCACCAGACGGAAATCCTAATGTGTATTGCTAACTGTTCATTTCCTGTAATAAGAGCGTTTCGTTGGAAGAATACTCTCTATCATTTCCGTGTGTTTCGTGTAAGTGCTTTTGCTTACGGGTCCACACCCCCCGTTTCTTGGCCCTTCATACAACGGAAAAATGTCGATTACAGATATGTACAGTTAGATCGTGCACACTTAAAATTATTCACGGGCTCGGTTAAACATGTAGCTGAATTCACTCGGCATTTTCATATTTAACTGAAAACTCGGCAAAAAATCGAATGATGCCAAGTCCCAGCATCACTTGAAACTGAAATGTCGGGTAACTTCATTATTTAACCGATTCTCGGCAACACTAGAAGCCAAGCACAAACGTTAACGAAACTTCAACCGATCTCAGCTGCACATCATGCCGAAGTATCGGTGTAGCAGTGCTCGGCTTTTTATCTGTCAACCGTCATGTTTGTGGAATGGTGAATAAACAATGAAAATTGAGCAACTTCTCGATAAAATGAAGCAGGAGGATGTAAGACTGTACGATATTTTTAGTAACTACAAATCAATTAACTTATCTGTTCCATTTTAGCTTGAAAAGTCGAGCATTATATGTTTCTCCTGTCGAAATGTAGTTGGGGGCTATGTGGAAATTTCGAATATATACACACATTTACAGCTAACTATATTAGTTTTCAGTTTGACCCAAACCGAGATTATCGGTTAGCATAAAAAAGCCGAGATCGAAACCGAGAGGTCGGCTGTGCGGATTTCGGTTTCAGAAAGCCGAGACTCGGCATATAATTCGAAGTGTGTGCCATTAGGAGGAACGGGTACTCCATTGCAAGCCCTGCACTGGTGGTAGCTTTTTATCACATCACATAACATCACATTTGGCACATATACTTTTGTTATTCTAGAAATGTGCTCGCGTTATCATCAATTTACTTCACCCATTTACCAAAAGGTAGCGCTCGTGACTGTATTGAAAATATTTTGTTCGAGAAATGATTAAGTCAGCTCCCTATTATAATTATTTCTTTAAGATCATACTAAGCCTCGCAGTGGAACTATGTACCGGAAGTTGGATTTAAAGCTCGTTAGAATGATTAGGGTAAACCCAGGAATGTAGGATTTTAATATCGCCAAGAAATTAAATATCAGTCAAAGCACCGCGAGAAAGATTCGTCTACGAGAGCTTTGTTTGTGAAACCAACACCATTCTTACTCTTGGTTTAAAATGGGCCAAATCGACTCTCGAGCGTTATTTTAAAGTACCTTTGTTTCTTCAATGAAAACC